>CAUZXS010003998.1:15000-75000 GCA_963585895.1 Sepioteuthis lessoniana | reverse complement strand
AATATAAAGAAAGAAAAAAATAAAGAATGGAAAAATAGATGAATAAAAACTCGTTGGTTCATTGGTTGTACAACTGGTCAAATTTTTTGGGGTTGTTAAATACTGAAGTCAGTTTTTATTTTAAAAGTTGCATGGTTTCAAGTAAATAATGTAACCATTTGTAAATAATTATCGCTTCAAGAAACTGTTCGTAATACAAATAATTTGTACATTCAAGTATCAGTATGTAATACTAATGACATACAAGCCTTTATATGGCTTTTAGTGTTTATTCCAATCGAATTTGAATAATTTGTACACAGTCATATGGTTTCAAGTATCCCTATATCCTACTAATAATTTTCAAGCAATTAAATGTTCACAATCATTTTAAACAGGTAAATACTTTACATTTAGTAGTAATATCGATGTTCTAAAACACAACGAATATTTTAAACAACTATATAATCTGGTTTGGTTTATTTTCCAAAGGTATTAGTCCAAAAGTGAACGTAATTCTGCAACTGGAGTTCGAACTCGCTATCTATTATGTTGCAGTCCAGAACGTTAACCACTACGCCACGGGGATTCCCTCGTCATAGACGAGACCCTGACGAGTATTAACACTACCGTTCAGTTTTGACCTTTGGGTAATGACAATGAAATTCATCTGAACTAGAGCCTCACCGCCGTATATCCAGGATATAAAAAATTTAGTTCACTGAATTTGAGGAAATGTAACAAGATTGGAAATTTATATTATAATCATGAACTCTCTTTTCGTAATAGCAAATCGGATACTGCGAATTTTACAAGCATAAAAGATTTCTTATTCTTCTCTTTTGCGTATCATTGCTTTTTATCACGACAAACAATATGAAGCGAAGATTTCGACACACCAACGCTATTTTCTGTGTTTATTGACAGATTTTAATGACATGTCAACCCGTCTAGGGCTATTTTATGTCTAGACCTTAGGGAATCACGTTCACACTATGTTCATATTAATATTTTTTTTGTGTAGTTGTTTTTTCTAGTTTTTTTTTAAACGGTCCGATCGAATACGAATAATTCTCAAACAGATCTATCTGATCCATTGATGGGGCCCTTGTAGGTACTACTGCTCCAGGTCCGAGTAAACCTGGGAGTGTCCTCGTGGTGTAATGGTTAAAGCGATGGACTGCGGAATCGTAGTAAGCGAGTTCGTACTCCAGTCGCGCTATTACGTTCATTTTCGGTCAAATACCCTTGGGAAAGGTATGAATCCCCTTATCCTCCCATGGGTTAAATAGCACCACTGCTGTCCTTCTATGAGAATGGCTTTGGCATTAAATAACCTACAAAGGTTGATATGTCATTAAACAAAGAAACCAAACCAAAACCGAGTGAACCTGGGAGTAATAGCTATGAAGAAGTACTTCACACTCCACAGAGTTCCAGGTCTGGAGCCTTACCATTTGATGCAGTTTTGTCAGATTTTTGATACATTGATCCTTGGAGAGGGGGGAACTCGATTAAAATTGTTTTTCCAACAACCAAGCATTCCAAAAGATGATTTTTAGTTTGTTTTGTTTTGGTTTGGTTTGGTTTAAATGCATATCAACCAGTGTAGGTTATTTAATACCAAATCCGGTTTATACATATATAGTAAATATATATGATTTGGTTTGGTTTGGTTTTATGGCATATCAAACATTGTAGGTTATTTATTATACATATATATTAGATAGATATCATTTATCACTAACAATTCAATTTAGCATAAGTCACCAAAGTTATATGGTTCCAAGTATTGCTATGTATCACAAACAATTCAATTATGGGAGTGTAAGTGATGAAGGAGTACCCCATATTCCTCAGATCAACAAGGCTAGAGCCTCGTCATCAGATTGTTTAATGTCATATCTAGGACACTCATTGGGGAGGGTCTTACTCCACTGCTGAGATGCAGTCGGTGTATTCTACAGCTCCAGCCGACTGGGCTGGATATATTTTTTTTTTGTGGAGGCGTCTAAACCATTCTGCAGGGGATACTGTTAGCGTAGTCTAAGCCTTTCCAACAATGAGATGTTTTCTTTGTTCTTCATCGTAGCTGGAGTTAAATATCACTTGATATCAATTGAAATGATGAAGTAAGTCCAGATGTCAGATTCATCTTCTTCTAAGTTGGAATCTCCAAAAAAATTTAAATAAATAAATGAATAAATAATGAAGTAAATATAGTAACAATAAAAAGAACAAAGTTTTCCATGTTTTAGATCAGCAGGAAGGAAGTTTTTGCAAAGCAACATGGGAAGAATTATCCCCCCACCACGCATTCAGTTTTTTTTTATGTCAGTCATATTTATTCATTTATTTATTTCTATTCATTTTTACTTAATTTTTCTTTTTTTTTCCGTTTTTGTTTGAGGGAAGAGTGTTTCAATGAAGCGTTCATATTCATATTATCTCCGAACTAAGATATTCGCTTCACAGTAATAGGATTAATCCGCTTGTTTTAACCTGCATACAGCCTTTTCCGTCTTTCCATCGCCAAGATTTGCAGGGACAAAGAATGGATTATACGGTCTGTGATGACCTGGGTATACAATTAGAAAAAAGATATATATATATATATATATAATATGCTCATAATAAAATATATATATGCTCATAATAAAATGGAAAAAGATGTTTAAAAATGATGACGATGGTAGTGCATATCTATCAAGCTTGGTTACATCTATATAGAAAAAGGAAGATTATGTTGCTCCACTTAAAAAAAACCATGATGGTCAACACTTGAAAAATAAAGAATTATTGTATATATCGTATATTCATAAAAAAAGAAAAAGAAAAATAACGCATAATAATGTCGATGATAATCGTTGTTTTTCCATCTTGTTTACACTTGTGAAGAAAAAGGAAGATTATATTGCGCCATTATAGGAAATAATTAGATAGGAAACCCTTGAAAACCAATCCTTAAAAAAAATCATCGCATGTATCATATGCTTATAACAAAAAAAAAAAAAAAAAAAAAAGAAAAGCGAAAAATTGCACAAAAGGATATTGATGATTTATCAAGATTGATTACGTTTGAGTAAAAAGGAAGATTATGTTGCACTAATTTTAAGAATATGGATGATCAACTACTCAAAATTAATCCTTCAAAACATTTTTGTCAATATATATATATATATATATATATATATATATATATATATATATAACGAGAATTATGAATAGAAAAAAGACTACCTTACCATCACTAAGAAACATGAAATGGAGGTCAAGTCGAAAACAGAAAAAATAAATCCAATACTAACATATATATCAACAAATAATATAACCGAATTAAATGAAGTAATATATGGACAAAATATTTTCCTTATAATTTTTTAGAGTTCATTTATCTAACCTCTCCACCACGGAGAGTATATGACACAAAGTTAATTTTTTTAACGGAGTACGGCTGGTTTGAATTCAGAATTTTCCTTCTCCTTGACTGGTTCCTGAACCAAAGTTAAATAACTGAGTCTGGCCTCTTATTTATCCATAGCTGGAGGAGAAAAGTTGGGTTTATGACTTTCCCAAAGGTATTAACGTAAAGCGAAATAGAAGCTGCTTCGTCCGTTATTTGATCTCGGGTGGCCGATTCTATTTTATACGACGATAACCGTTACACTAAACACATCCAAAACTAGGCGTACCTAGAATATAAGAGGAGAGCGCTACTTCTTTCCCTGGATTGACTCTCAAAAGGGGGGATCCTGAGTATGACACTGAATTGCATCTGGTGGTGAGGCTCTAGTTCTGGAACTCTGGGGAGTATAAAGAACTCCTGCATTACTATTACTCCCTGGTCTATTCTGACCTTATATGATAGTACCTCTAGGGATCCCATTTATGGGTCAAATAGTTCATTTTAAAAATTATGCACATTGGATAAGGATATGTTTGGTTTGGTTTGGTTTGGTTTAGTTAGGTTTAATGTCTTCGTGGGCTATTTAATACCAAACTCATCCTACTACTTTCAGGTCCACTCTGACCCAGAGGGGCAGTAACTGTTATTGGTATTCGATAGGACCGTGTACATAAAAATTAAGAGACAACTAATTACACACAAAAAATCTTAGCCCAGTCAGCTGGGGGTGCTGCGGAATACACCGACTGCATCTCTACAGAGGAGTAAGACTACCCCAACGAGAGTTGATGGTGAGGTTTCAATAATGCTGGAGCTTTGGGGAATGCGGAGTACCCCTTTATTGTTATCGCTTCCAGGTCTAATCTGGCTTGTAGTGGTAGCACCTGATATCTATGAGTCAAATAAAAGTGTTTGATATTTAAACTGTAATTATGCTAAACTGAATAGTTTGAATTAGAACTGTTTTTATATTTGACTGTGAATAAACAAAAATTTGTCCTCATGCTAAACTGAATTGTTTGAAATAGGTCTGTTTATGTGATTTGATATTAAATGACCTGCAATGGTTGATATGCCATAAAAATCCAACCAAATACGAACGTTCTCAGTGACTTAAAAAAGTTATTACACTTGTGGGATTACTTTTTATGATATAATTTCAAACAGTCTCGATATATTCACCATACCTGTCAACACATTGTAGGAATCTCCCACAGGGGATTACAAAAATATTATCATTTCTATCAGAGTATTACTATAAGAAAATCAGAAGTTATCTGCAGCCCAGTCGGCTGGGACTGCAGAATACACCGACTGCATCTCTGCAGAGGGGTAAGACATCCTCTCCCAAACGAGTGTCCTGCATATGACAATAAACAATCAGATGGTGAGGCTCCAGTAAGGCAGGAGCTTTGGAGAATGCGGAGTACCCCTTTATTGTCATCGTTCCCAGGTTCACTCTGGCCCGGAGTGGAAGCACTAGATAGGGTCCTATCTATGGGTCGAATAGAACTAAACTGTGTACTGATGCTAAACTGAACTGTTTGAAATCGAACTTTTTTTTTTTTTTTTTTTTTTTTACATTTAACAGTGTTTTAAAAAAATGAACTTATACTAAACTAAATTGTTTGAAACAGAACTGTTTATATGTATAAAAATGGATTTGGTATTAAATAACCAACAATGTCTTAAAAAACCGCCTGGTGAAAATTCCAGTAATCTGTGGGTAACAATGGTGAACAGGTGATGACTTTAAAGTCATAATACCATAGAGGATCTCCCATTGAAATTTAGACAAACAACGTGTACAATGAACGCGATTCCCAAACCTCAAAGGATAAAAACATCCTTCACGGGTTGATATGCCGTTAAAATCATTTATACTGCAGAACATGATCACTGATCATTTTCAGTAAATTAAGTTGTTTGGTTAGATTTAATGGCATATCAACCTCTACAGGTTATTTAATGCCAGAGCTTTTTTACACATATATATTATATATATCATTTGTAAACGTATATTTTTAGGTTGGTTGGTTGGTTGGGTCTTATGGCATATTAATTTAAGTAAATTAAGTAAATTTATCAATTGGAAACACGAGTTTGATGTGTCTTAGCAACATTTTTGCGTTATGACTTCCAGCTCTGATTACTATCACTGGCGCTCATGGAATTTCAGTAGCTAATGAAGAATATCTCTTGAAAAAAATGTTTCTTATGAAAAACCTTTGCTCTATTGAAAACTCATCGTTGATAAAGAAGAGCAAATGATTAAACGAGTAGTTTATATGAATTTAGTTATTTTCCATTTATTTCTGGGACATAACAAAAAGGACTATGTGTTATTTAATACTGATATTTGATTCATTTCTTATATTTTCAACGCTCAATTGAAATCATACGTTTGTTCATTTCTTTAATCGTCTGGGATCAAGTGAAAATTTCGTAAGAGACACACTTTCGAATTTAGCCATGGCGTTGCACAATAATAATAATAATAATAATAATAATAATAATAATAATAATGATAATAGAGGAAAAACAACCAACTTGCCCAGCACAGCTATTTTAGGAGCAACCCTCGACAAAGAGGATATAGAAAAAGAATGATAGAGATCTGGGAAGAATGTGCTAGTTTTCAGACAACAAGCCAAAGGCTCGTTGAACAAGGTAGGACAATAATAAAGAAGGGTTGGTTTTCTGACCTTGAAATACTAGAAATACACCAAAAAACATATAATGAACAAGATAGTAATACAATTCCAGACACACTAAGTATTGACAAACAAGAACAGTCCAACCGAAGTGAAAATACAAATACCACACAACCAAACACCACACAACCAAACAACATACAACCAAATAACTCAGAGCAAAAGCTAACACAAGAACAAAAAATAAATTTAGGAAATTTAAAGAGAATTATGAATAGAAAAAAGACTACCTTACCATCACTAAGAAACATAAAATAGAGTTCAAGTCGAAAACAGAAAAAATAAATCAAATATTAACATATATATCAAAAAACAATATAACCGAGTTAAATGAACTAATCTATGCAGGAGCGAAATAGTTTGTGAGAAAATTGGGGTCCCCTTAAAAGTAAGGAGAAAAAATCAAAACCTGGATAGAAAATTCGACTGGAAACGCAGATAAAAATCTGCGAAAACAGGCTAAAATGATAAAACAAAGGCAAAAAAAGCTGGAAAATATGGCAATCAAGAGAACAAAACAAAAAAGCCAAATGGATTAGCAACGTGACAAAAGAATTAAAAGGACTCGAAGAATGTTCGAAAGCGGAAATAAACATTGATTTACTCAGAAAAACACTAAAAAAATACCAAATTGGAAAACGCCAGGCCATGATGGAATACATAGATTCTGGTTCAAGACTAGTCCTCGAAATGAACAGATGCTAACGAGGAGCAGACGTACCCGAATGGATGACCAAAGGCAAGACCACATTGATCCAGAACCTCACCCTCAAAGGAACCGCCCCAAGCAACTACAATGCATAAGCTGCCAACTGATGATGTGGAAAATATAAACAGCACAAATAAGGAAAGAGATTTACTACTCGCTAACAAGTCGCGGATTATTCCCTGGGGAACAGAAAGGATGCCCAGAGGCACAGGGGAGCTACTCTACATAGATCAGCACATACTCAACGAGAGCAAGACGAGATAGAAATATCTAGCAGTGGCCTATATTGGCTTCAAAAAAGCATATGATATGGTCCCTCAAAGCTGGATAATAAACTACCTTAAAATGTACAAAATATCTAATTAAGTCATAACACTTTATCGAGAAAACCATTAAAACGTGGAAAGTGGAATTGACAGCAGGAGGGAAAACTTAGCTGATTCAAAGATCCAAAAAGGTATATTTCAAGGAGATGCGCTATCACCGTTATTATTTATAATTGCGATGATGCCACTTAACCACATACTCAGAAAATGCACAACCGGATACAAACTTAGTAGATCGCAGGAAAAGATCGATCACCTAATGTACATGGACGACATCAAACTGTTTGCAAAAAATGAAAAAGAACGGGAAACTGTAATACACGCAGAGAGAATATACAGTCAGAACATAGGGATGGAATTTGGCATAGAAAAATGTGCCATGCTTGTAATGAAAAGCGGCAAGTGACACCTAACCAACGGAATTGAACTACCAAACCAAGACAAAATTAGGACGCTCGGTTAAAGGAAACCTACAAATACTTTGGCATCTTGGAAGCTGACACCATTAAACAATTTGAGATGAAGGAAAAAATTAAGAAAGAATATCTCAGGAGAACCAGAATGCGACCCGAGACAAAACTATGTAACAGAAACCTTATCAAAAGAATAAATACCTGGGCTGTACCCCTCATAAATTATTCGAGACCATTTTTGAAGTGGAGCCGAGAACTTAAGCAAATGGACTAAAAATCAAGAAAATAATGACCTTGCATAAGGCATTACATCCCAGAGAAGACGTTGACAGACCATATGTATCAAGAAAAGAAGGAGGAAGAGGACTTACCAGAATTGAAGATAGCGCTGACGCATCGATACAACGACTCGCAGATTACATAGAAAAGCGCAAAGGAGGGCTGATTACAGCCACCAGAAACAATATTGACAACACGAAGACCAACAGAACAAGAACTAGAAAACAAAAATGGCAAGAAAAATAACTCTATGGACGTTTTAAGGAACTAATAAGCAACATCTCACTCGAGAAAACCTGGACATGGCTAAGAAAAGGAAACCTTAAGAGAGAAACTGAATCTCACCAAATAGCAGCATGAAACAACGCCATAATAACCAACCATATCAAAGCGAGAATAGATAAAACGCAGCAAAACAGTAGATGTAGGTTACGTGGTGATATAGATGACCCGATCAATCACATAATAAGGGAATGCAGCAAATTGGCACAGAAGGAGTATAAAAGTAGACAAGACTGGGTGGGCACGGTGATCCACTGGGAGATGTGTAAGAAATTGAAATTTGACCATACGAACAAATAGTATATGCACAACCCAGCATCTGTCCTAGAGAATGACACACATAACCTCCAATGGGATTTTGACACACAAACGGATCACCTAATTTCGGCCAGACGACCAGACCTTATGATAATCAACAAAAAAAGAGAACATGCAGAATTGTGGATTTTGTTGTCCCGGCTGACTATGGTGTAAAGTTGAAAGAAAATGAAAAGAAGGATAAGTACCTCGACCTTGCTAGGGAATTAAAAAAAACTATGGAACATGAAAATGACAATTATACCAATTGTGAGTGGTGATTTTGGATTATTAATGGGACTGGAGGATTTGGAAATAAGAGGACGAGTGGAGACCATCCAAACTACTGCATTATTGAGAACTATCAGAATACTGAGAAGAGTCCTGGAGACTTGAGGAGAGTCGCTGTCACTGAGACTCCAGCGAAATACCATCAACTAACGCTAATGTGAAACACTCTCAAGGCGTAAACATAATAATAATAATGAAACTGAAGTAAAGCGAAAAGAAAGATCAGTACTTTGGCCTTGCAAGTGAACTGAAAAAAAACAAACTATGGAACATGAAAGTGACGGTGATAACAATTGTAACAGGTGGTCTTGGTACACTCACCAAATGTTTAGTAAAGGGACTGGAAGACTTGGAAATAACAGGACGAGTGGTGACCATCCAAACTACTGGATTGTTGAGATCGACCAGAATACTGAGAAGAGTCATGGAGACTTGAAAAGATTTGTTGTCGCTCAGTCTCCAATGAAAAGAAATCAGTTAACGTTGCTGTAAAAAAATATCAAATGATAATGATAATGATAATAATGATAATAATAATCTCCCTAAATGCTTGGGGAGGTAACAGGAGGAGTTGGAAATCGGAGGACGGATCGAGATCAGTATTGTTTTGATCGACCAGAATACTGAGAAGAGTCCTGGAGACTTGAGGAAACTTGCTGTCACTCAGCTTCCAGTGAAAGATCGTCAACTAAACACTGGTGTAAAAAACTCGCGTGGATAATACTAGTAATAATAATAATAATAATAATAATAATAATAATAATAATAATAATAATAATAATAATAACCAAGTTCGTAAGAGAAGATGACAATGTCGATATGAAGAGGCGGGTTTAAACTATTGCAGTAGATTGTCTTAAATAGCAAGGCGGATTGGAGCTTCAACATTTTAGTAAAAAAAAGAGAGAGACAGAGACAGAGACAGAGGGGGGTTGAAGTGGGAGAGAGAAAAGAAGAAAGAAAAGGCATACGCATGCAAAAAAAAAAAAAAAAAGAAAAGAATTTAGCAAAAAGAAAGAAGAAAGAAAAGACCTATGACAAAAATAAAGCAAAAAAAAAAAAAAAAAATACTGAACATACCGGATAAGTTCCACATGATTCCCTCAATGTCAGTTCGGGCGGCATTTTTGGTAAGCTTATAAAATCTGGTGGACTTATGTCGAATAAAAAGTGGAAGAAAAATCAATGTTAATCAATAGATATGAAACTATGCGAACATATTCAGATCGACGGAGAGTTTTCATGTTGCCGCTTTCCCCCCAACCCCACCCACCAAATTTATTTATTTATTCATTCATTTATTTCAATTTTGCATAGGTCTTTCATCTTTGGTAAAGTCTACGAGAATTTGAGTGTATCTATTTTTACGCGTGTATAAGAACGGATCTATCAGATTAGCCACATACACGAATACACCTGCCCTTCGATTCACATACAAACATACACACGTGTACGCATGCGCACACCCATGCGCAGTACACGTAGTAGATCAGTAAGTCTATAGCCCAATGATGAAAAAACACAGATTCATTCATGTTACGCAACAAATATTATTCGATAAAGAAAATTGTTTGTCTTCCTTGTCAATGCACTTAATACAAAACACCATTAATCATGTCGTCCCAACATTATACAGTGAAAGTATCAGATCAAAAGTCAGTTAATAAAATGGGATCAAGCTGAAGTCATTGATCCAGGCTTTCTCCTCATTCTCTCTCTCTCTTTCTCTCTCTCTCTCTCTCTCACACACACACACACACACACACACACACACATGTCTATACTAAACAAGGATGATAGAAGCGTGATGCTTTATATATATATATATATATATATATATATATATATATATATATATATATATATATTCACACACATCGGGCATAATACAGTGAAAATGTCTGAAAATTCTGCTTATAATGAGAGAAGGCTATAGACATTGATCGAATTTCTCGAATCTCTTTCGAATCTCTCTTTCTTTCTAACTTTCTCTCTCTCTCTCTCTCTCTCTCTCTCTCTCTCACGCACACACACGCACACCACGTACACATACACACAAGCATACACATACTTTACTATATGAGAAAAGGAAGACAATACAGAAAAATAAATTGATATACATATATGTACAGGGTGTTTCAAAATAGATGCAACCCATTTATATGATAATGATTTATGAATGAGACAAGGCGCAATGACTCCCATTTAGATCACGTCCTGTAAAAAAAAGCAACCTTTGAGCGAAAGATATGAAATCAATGTTTACTTTTAATTGTTATATCAGCTTCTTGGGCATGCAATCTTTTTTTTTTTAGTTTTTTGTTTCAGTAATAAATCATTATCATATTAATGGGTTGCATCTATTTTGAGACAGCTTTAAATGATTTTGTCATTTGAGAAATTACATTGTACGTTCATCTTTATTTTATGATAATAATAATAATAATAATAATAATGAATTCGCAATGATTGTTATAATAGTTACCTTTTATAATTAGTAATTCAATCATTAATGATTAATTATAATAATGATATTTAACGGTAATTAGATTGGTAATATTCAAAATAAAAAATATTTAAAAATGATAAGGAATTAAATAAAGACTAAATTTTAATCTTAAATTGAAATCAAATAAAATCTAAAAAAAAGATGTAACTAAACAAAATAAGTTTGATATTAGTAATAGTGTTTATCTCCACGTTTTCCTTAATGAATAAATAATATAAAATAGATTTTTTCTTAAAATAAAATAAGTTAATTTACTTGCTGAACGTTTGGTGAGGCCTGTAAAAGTTTTTAGATACGCAAGGATACATGGCACGAGACGATGACATTACATCTGGTTTTGACACCAACATCAAACTCATATCTTTTCGTTCTCCTCCTTATCTTTTATTTCTTTTTAAACGAGTAAGAATTCATTAAAGGAATATTTCTATATTTATCTCTCCAATGTGTGATGGCTATCTGAAGAGGTTGGTTTCTCTTACGGAGTGGCTAGCTGAAATAAATCTAAAATACACAAATGATGGTTTGTTGATTTTTTCAATTATATATATATCACAGCATATATATATATATATATATATATATATATATATATATATATATATATATATATATATCGCAACACTCACACAAATATATTTTTTCTTTATAGGATCCAAAGAGAAAAATCCAGGGTGTAGGAGTATCCCATATAAGTGCTTAATACTAACAGCTATCAATGTATAATTAAATTGTGATTAACGATACATCAAACTCAACCTGTAGAGCTAATATATATATCAGTGGCGACTCTAGCCTATTTTTGCTACTCGTGCCCCCCCCGCCCTCTGGCAACTTCAGTTCCCAACCCGTGGTCCGTGGACCCAAAGTAAGTCATCATAGTTGCTATTGCGTGATTCTCCATTGTATAGCACTAAAAATAAAGATTATTTGTTGAAAATGTATTCAAATAAACAAATTTTAGTTACAGAATGTAATATATGTAACATTCATTAAAGAAATAGAGATCTGTTCGTGAAAAAACGAATTAAAACACGCCGTTTAACCAACATTTACCATAGCGATGATGATGACGTCGGCGACGGCTATAATCTGCTATACCCCCCCTCTCTCTCTCTCTCGGTCCCTCTCCCTCTTCCCAAGACAGGCGTCAGCAGTCACATTGTGCTAATTTTTTTGAGCACGGTATTTTGACTTGCTTTTGCCAAAAGCGAGATTTCTCTAACATTACTGTTATTATAAGGGTCTTGTGCTTGGCACGGATTACGCGTGTTTAACATTATAGCCGATTTTATGGGATGTTCAATGGATCTGACGGTGGCCGGTAAAAGACCATCCGTTCAAAACAGCATCGTTGTATTATTCCCAGATATATTTATGAACTTTTGGCTACTTAGTTATCGAAACTTGAATAGATACGTAATTTAATTGCGATCAGACTAAGTATGTTTGCTTGAAATTAATGGATGATTTTTAATCCATTTTGAATAACATTGACCGAGTTATTGGTCAAACAACAAAAATACAGAAATTGAAATTTTATTTTATTTGCACTCTATTCGTGTTACATGCTTTATTGTCTCCTTCCGGAAATAGATAATGGTATTTAACAGATTTCGCATCAACTCAGGATGCGGCACAAGCTCCTTTTTGGTCGAGGAGGAGGGCACGCTAAAAAAATTCTTGGTCCCAAGGGGGTTCCTCATTTTGAGGTACCTCAGGCTCCAAGTTATAAACTCAGCCTTGCGAAGCAGGTCTTGCCTGGTGGGAAGACCACCTGGAACCTGGCCATTCAGCTTAATGACACCCACCTGGGATGTGATCCGTTTTAATCTTAGGATTTGTACCAGTGAATGTCCTATTGGTTTACTAGAGTTAATTGTCCATGAAAATCTCTGGCCTCTGCAGATGTTTCTGATTCATACAAGTATGTACTTTGTGTAAGGGATGCTGACAAAGTAAATGAACGCAACGATTCGAGTTCAAATCTTGGACGATATTTTTTGCATTTTACATAGCGCTAATTTCCTCGGGAAAAGTATGAACCCAACTATTCTCTCTCCAGCTTTGGGTAAAAAGTAGAGCATTCTGGGCTCTTCAGCCATGGCATAGCAACTGATCTCGGGGAAGGAAAACTTTGATTTCAAACCTGTTAAACTTCGCATAAAAATTGATCGTGTGTCGCATCCTGCTTTGTGCGGAGGGGTTGGATAAATATATACACTCACATACATCCATGTATATACATATCTGTACACATATTTCTTCAGGGTTGTTGTTTTTTGCTTTTCTCTATTTCCTTTTGGGTTTAAAGTGTGTGAAAACGCATTTGACTCCACAGACATATATTTTAAGATGTGTTTGCGTTTATGAGTGTGTGCGTGAAGTTCGATTGTGTGTGTGTGTGTGTGTGGTTGTGTTTAATGTAGATTTAAATGTATCTACGAAGTTTTTTCTTTTATTCGAAGCAACGGGTGGTCATCAATCTGGTAAATTGGCATTATTTCCGAGTTTCCATTGCTAAATTCTTAAAGGTATTTTGTCATATAGAGTTTTCTATTTTCTGTTAAAATATGATTGCTTTTATGTAAAGACTATTGTTCGGACCTGGTGTACAGCCTATGTATACCTTTTTACAATTGCGACATTCGACTATATATATATATATCCGGTATTGTTTATGTTTTAAACCTTATCGTATGAGTAGCGTTATTCTATTTTTTGTTGTTGCTTCTATCTTACGACAGTAGTGTTACTATTTAACCCATAACTACGGGATAAGAGGTTTCATGCCTCTCTCTAGGTTTTTTTTTTACAGCGTATCAACCTTTTCCGGCTCATTTAACGCCGAATTAAATTTAAAACAAGTCAGTTTGCTTTTGTTTACAAACAGTTAAACGTCAAAACAGTTCAGTTGAATGTCAAAACATTTCTATTTTAAACAATTCAGCTAAGCAAAAGTACAAATGTTCAAAGTAAAAATCAGATCTATTTCAAACAATTCAGTTTATTTCTATTTGACCCCTCGATCGTACTCTATCAGGTACTACCACTCCGGGCCAGAGTGGGCCTGGAAGCGAAGGGAATTAAGAGGTACTCTGTATTCCCCAACGCTCCGGCATTACTGGAATCTAAACATCACTTTGTTTAGGGTTAAATCTAGGACACTTGTTGGGTGCGGGGTTTTTCCCTTCTGCTGATAAACAGTCGATGTATTATTCGACAGCCCCAGCCAACTGGGCAACTTTCTCTGGGGTATCAATCCGAAAGTAAACATAATAGTACAATCCTCTGAATACCTTGTTTTTTCATATTTCTGTACTTAGATACCGTTGGATTAATTTTCATTTTCTCTTATATATGTATATGTATATATATATATATATTTATATATAGCCAAAGAATAAATTTCCAGATGCCTCAATGATGATCTTCAGGGATGTACTGTCTTCATTACCGATTTCGGGTTGTTAAACATCATATCGGCTTCGACAGCAACTCCGATCTGAGTCCGGAATTACCAGGCCGCATCCTTGACAGCTTTTTGCTACAATTTTTTTCCCCTACCGGCAAAACTCGTACCTTTCATCGCCAGCACTAGCCAATAGGAAGAGTATATATATATATATATAATTATTATTATTATTAGTTAAAAGACATTTACAATCATTTACATTAAAATCGGTTCATATAAAGGATTATTTACGATTCGGTTGTGTAGTTATATAACTAAAACAAAAAAAATATCAATAACGTAATATATTATAGTAATCGATTATATATTATGTAGTATATATCATAAATAATCATTACATATATTATTATATACTCTATATCATAAATAATTATTACATATATTGTTCTCACAAAACAGCAGCTGTACGGCCACTTACCACTCATCACGAAAACTATCAAAATTAGACGAACCAGATATGCGAAACACTGCTGGAGAAGTAAGGACGAACTCATAAGTGATGTGCTCCTGTGAACTCCATTCACAGGGACGAACAAGGGTTGGTCGACAGCTAGAACCTATTTACAACAGCTCAGTGCTGATACATGATGTAGCCAGGAAGACCTGCGAGAAGCGATGGACGATAGAGACGGTTGGCGGGAGAGTGTCAGCGAAATCCGTGTAAGCATCACGCCATGAGTTTGAGTGAGAGCAAGTCTACCCAAGTCTCCAGGACTCTTCTCAGTATTCTGGCCGTTCTCAATAATGCAATAGTTTGGATGGTCTCTGCTCGCCCTCTTATTTCCAAGTCCCCCAGTCCTTGTACTAATCCTTTGGTGACTGTACCAAGAGCACCAATTACAATTGGTATTACCGTCACTTTCATGTTCCACAGCGTTTCAATTCCCTAGCAAGGTCCAGGTACTTATCCCTCTTTTCACATTTTTTTTAATTTCACTCAGTGATCCACCGGGATTATATAGTATATATTATAAATAATTATTATGTATTTTATTATATAGTATATATTATAAATAATTATTACATATATCATTATATAGTATATATTATAAATAATTATTATATATATTTTATACAGTATATATTATAAATAATCATTACATATATTATTTATGATATACATTATAAATGATTATTTCATATATTATTGTATAATATATATTATAAATAATTATTACGTATGATATATATAATTATTATATATGATATATATATTAAATATCTTTTATCACTAACAATTCAATTCGGCATAAGTCCCCAAAGTTATATAGTTCCATGTATTGCTATGTATCACTAACAATTCAATTAAACATCAGTCATCATTCTATTCACCAATAGCTGAAGGGAGAATAGATGGATTCATGCCTTTCTCAAAGCTATTAGAACGTAGGAAAACACAGAGCTTCGTCCTGGGTTTGAACTTGAACCGCTTAGTTAACTGTTTTCGACTATAACCGTTGAATTACCCGCGCCATTTAGGTATCCACACGTTCACATGTACATAATCTGTTCACAAACCAACCGGCAATTTGGAATATTTCAGGGACTGGTTGGTCAACTTTGGATTAATTTGATGACCAGTTAGAGGTTTGGGGACCTTTATATGTTTAAGTTTACAAGCACTCTCTATGAGGTTACTTAATCGACTATGAAACGCCACTGAATGTACTTCTAATTGCCATCATTTGGACCAAATTTACCTTATTTATTGAACGTTATTATAATAGATAATACTCATTACATATATCATAAATGATAAATCACATTTATTAAAGTAAGTATTTACACGATAATGACAGCATTATTATTTAGTAATTATTATATTTCTTTTTCTCTGTGATAACAATAAATGATCGACGTGAACACTTAAACGCAACCACGAGATATCATTATGGAGAAAATGTTAATATATATAAACAAATATTTGTTCATAAACTATAACATAAAATGATTAATATATATATATATATATATATATATATATATATATATATATATATTTCATGCTTTCTGTTTTTAATACTAAGCGACAAATGAATACGTTAAATATATTAATCAGAAAATAGTGACAACAATAAAATATTTGTTGATCGGAAAATAAAGATATTCTTGTAAGAAGATATATACACTCAATAAGTACCAGTAATGGAGACAATTATTTATTTAGAAAAAGTAAAAGAATAAGACAAAAAGTTGGTTGTTGTTTTTTCTTTTTTTTTTTTTTTTTTTTGCATATCAACCATTGTAAGTTATTTAATGCCAAATCCTGTTTATATATTGTTGGGTATCACCAATCTTTTTCCACACAATGAAATAGTCCATCTGCCATATATAGGAGTAGCTACTAATACCAGGGCGGACTAGAAGGTGAGGAGCAGCTTCTTATAGTAATAGTATTAGAGCGTTGGAAACTGGAGATCGCACTAGATCACCTTACTTGCTACCGTAATAACGGAAGCCAATACTATCGTTGGACTATATCTTTATTCTGTATTCACTAATCCTATGTTCTTGTCTACTAATAGTCTCTCTATTGTATATACTTTTTCCTGAGAATAAATCTCTATTTCTTCTCATATCGTGGTTTGTCCTTTATTTAATATTACAAGCGTTCACTAATCAGAACACAACATATATGTATATATTAAATATATGTGATTTCGTTTGCATTGGCTTTATGGCATATCAACCATTGTTGGTTATTTAATGCAAAATCCTGTCTTTACATATATATATCAAATATATGATTTATAAACATATTTTATAGATGCACATAGTTAAATGATCCTACTGTTCTTTTTATAACAAAGCAATTAAGCATGTATCAACAAAGTTGGATGGTTCCAAATATTGCAACGTATCACTATCAATTCAATCAAACAGTCATTTGTCTACACATAGTTAAATGATCAAACGGTTTTATTTCAAGCAATTCAATTTAGCATAAGTCATTTACTTTCTCATTTAGAATAGCCAAACAGTTCTATTTGACACATAGATAGGACCCTTTCAGATGCTACCACTCTGGGCCAGAGTGAACCTGGGAGCGATGAGAGCGAAAGGGAACTCCACATTCCCCAAAGCTCTAGCATTATTTCCCTATCAGATTGTTTAATAACATATCCAGCATACTCATTGGCGGGGTAAGTCTACAGAAATGCAGTCGGTGTTTTCTACAGCCCCAGCCGATTGGGCTTAATGAGACCATAGGGCAGTAATAAAAAAAGATTCGGCTAAAGTCATTAAAAGTGTGAGAGAAGTTAAATGTTAAATCGATTTTATAGTGTCTTTGGTATAAAACTAAAATGTCCTGATGGTGAGGCTACAGTTTTGTAGATCTGGTGAGTATTAAGTACTCCTTCATTGCCATTATTCACCGGTCCATTCTTTCTTGGAATGGTAGTACGGGTTCAGGTTCCATCTATTGTCTAATAGACTAAAATGTTTAATAAACAGTTGTATTGGATAGGAATATTTCATACCATATGTTTGCGACCGTAGTCGATGGCAACCAGAAGGCTCCCTTTTCAATAGCTACAACATCGAGGTGTAGGGGAGGGCGCCGCTCCTTTCCCTGGATTGCTTTACTTTACTATATATATATTGCTTCACTTTACCCTTGATACCTATTGCTGAGTATTAAGCAAGGAGGTATCAAGTACCATTTTAAAAGTCTTTGGTATGACGCGACCTGGGATTGAACCCAGGTCTCCTGGACCATTGGCAAACACTCAACCCACCGGCCAATGAGCCGATCAATAACGATGTGAAAATTATTAGTATTAAGAATTGTTACTTGAAGCTATAATTTTTTTATAAAGGTTTATTATTAGTTACTAGAAACCATATAACTGTGTGCAAACAAATGACTATTACTAAATCGAAATAATTACTTCAAATATAATTTTGCTAGAGCTTTGGGGAATGCAGAGTACCTCTTTATTGCTATCGCTCTCAGGTCCATGTAGCATATCAACCTTCGTGCGTTATTTAATGCAAAATCCACCCCTGTAGAAGAAAAGCAGAGAAACTATTTAACCCATAGCTGGGAGATTAATATATTCACTGCCTTTCCCAAAGGTTTTAGTCCCAAAGTGAAAGTAATAACGTGACTGGAGATCGAACTCGCTTACTTCGAGGCTATAGTCTAGCACGTAAGCAAACACGCGATCGTAACTTATCAAAAAACCATAAATGAAACCCTCAGAGCTATGACCACTCCGAGTCAGAGTGAAAATGGGAGTAATATTAAAGCTTGAGTACTCCACACTCAGCGTCTCATCAACCGAAAAAGACATCGACACGCGGCTAACGAAGGCATGGACAGCTATCGATAGGCTTTCGATCGTATGGAAATCAGACCTGACCGATAAAATGAAACGCAGTTTCTTCCAGGCAGCGGTCGTATCGATACTGCTATATGGATGCACTACTTGGACGCTAACTAAACGGCTGGAGAAGAAGCTAGACGGCAATTACACAAGAATGTTGCGAGCAATATTGAACAAGTCCTGGCGGCAACACCCCACAAGACACCAACTATATGGCCACCTGCCTCCCATCACGAAAACTATCCAAGTTAGACGAACCAGACTTGCAGGACACTGCTGGAGAAGTAAGGACGAGCTCATAAGTGATGTACTCCTGTGGACCCCCGCATCTGGCCAACCAAAAGCAGGACGACCAGCTCGAACATAAATACAGCAGCTATGTGAGGATACAGGATGTAACCCTGAAGACCTGCCAGAGGCGATGAACGATAGGGAAAAGTGGCGAGAGAGGGTCAGGGATATCCGTGCTAGCGGCATGACATGATGATGATGACTCCACACTCTCCGGAACTGTAGCATCAACATCAGATGCAGTTTATTGTTTTACTCAAGAAATACCTGTGCCGAGATTCCCTGGGTTCAGATTTATATTCTCGCAAGACAGATAGATAACTTATATTTTAGTATAAACCAGTAAAATGTATATGTATGTATTTGGGGGAGCGGTTACTGCATATGAATATTTTTTAATGTTGTCCTGCCCAAGATTGAAATACTAAAACAACCAGTTAGGGTGATTTGATTGAGTGTCATATCCTGGACACTCGTTGAGGGAGTCTTACCCCTTTGCAGAGATGCAGTAGGTGTATTCTGCTGCCGACTGGGCCAATTCAGCCGACTGGACAATACAAAGAGTTAAGTGTAAAAACAGTTTTATTTCAAACAATTCAGTTTAGCATAAGGACGCAGTTTAAGTGTTAAAACAGTCTTATTTCAAGCAATCCAGTTTAGCATGAGTATGCAGTTTAAATTTAAAAACAGTACTATTTCAAACAATTCAATTTAGCATAAGTACACAGTTTAGTTCTATTTGACCCATTGACAGAACCCTATCAGGTGCTCCCAGTCCGAACCAGATTGGACCTGGGAGCGATGGGAATGAAGGCGTAGACTGCATTCCCCGAAGCTACAGCATTACTGGAGCCTCACCATTAGATTGTTTATTGTCATATCCAGGACACCCGTTAGGAGAGGGGTCTTACCCCTCTGCAGAAAAGTATCCAATTAACTCGCTATTGCTTGCGAGTCAGGTATATTACTAATTATGATAGAGTAGACAACCTGCACTAAATCAAACTTAATGGGTCACAGACTTAAAATAGTTACTCTGCGAGGATCGAACTCATTACGTGCACACGGGTCTGGGGAATTAACTTTCAAACATATGCTCTATAGTAGACGCAGTGAGTCTACGTACGTAGAAGGGCATGGATGCGAATTTTCATGTGTGAGTGCACCAATACAGAGGAGGTTATATTTAATTGTGCAACAAAATCTTTGATCGTCCCAAGGTATAAGTAAACAAGTTCTCTTTTATTGAACTTTATCTTATTATCACACAAATCTGGATTATTGCCTTTCAGCGGATTAAGCCTGTCAATAAAGTCTGCCTACTTCATACTTATATATTTCCTTAATGAGATAAACCGTGGTGTAATTGTTATCGTCTTAGGAAATGAACACGGCGACACGAGTTCAAACCTGGACGAGACTGATTGCATTTCACATAGCACTAATACCCTTGGGAAAGGTACTATTTACCGACCCCTCCGCTCGGGCAGGATATGACACAAGGTCAATTTTTAAGCGGAGTTTAACAGGTTTGAATTCAGAGTTTTCCTTCTCCTAGACTAGTTGCCTCACCAAGGCTGAAGAACCTAGTCCGTCCTACTATTTACCCATAGCTGGAGGGAGAATAAGGGGGTTCATACCTTTCCCAAGGGTATTTGCCCGAAAGTGAACGTAATAGTGCGACTGGAGTACGAACTCGCGTACTACGATTCCGCAGTTCATCGCTTTAACCATTACACCACGAGGACACCCTTGGGAAAGGTATCAATCCAATTATTCTCCCTCCAGCTATGGGTAAATTGTAGGACAGACTAGGTTCTTCAGCCTTGGTTTGGCAACTAGTCTAGGAGAAGGAAAACTCTGAATTCAAACCTATTAAACTCCGCTTTAAAAAAATTGACCTTGTGTCATATCCTGCTCGAGCGGAGAGGTTGGGTAAATAGGATAAACTGCAAAATAGTTGTTTGTTTCACTATTTTTTTACCTACATCTATCTATCTGTCTATTTATTTATGTGGTA
The DNA here is from genome assembly GCA_963585895.1 of Sepioteuthis lessoniana. Taxonomy (NCBI): domain Eukaryota; kingdom Metazoa; phylum Mollusca; class Cephalopoda; order Myopsida; family Loliginidae; genus Sepioteuthis; species Sepioteuthis lessoniana. Next base: position 53,678 of record CAUZXS010003998.1, on the reverse strand, counting down.
TCGGTTTCATTATATTAATGGCATATCAACCCTTGTTGGTTATTTAATGCTAAAGCCATCCTTGCAAAAGGATAGTAGCAGTGCCATTTAGCCAATAGCTTGAGGGATAAGGGTGTTCATGCCTTTCGAATATTTGTTCGAAAGTGACTGGAATTTGAATTCGTTGACTACGATGTCGCAGTCCAGCATGTTAGCCACAACGCTATAGTACTCCCTCTCAGTGTTTATTCATATCTATCTATCAATCTATGTAAATAAATTCATATCTATCTATCTATCTATCTATCTATCTTTGTAAACGTATTCATATCTATCTCTCTATGTCTGGAAAATTGTTTTTTAAAGGTAGGCGCTTCCACGAGTCACTTACTTACAAAGTCAGTAGTAAATACCAAGTATTATTTCGAAAATTGATCATTATGAAAATTTAGATTCGTACTGATAGTGAAAGATTACAAGATGGCATATCAAGATGGTTGAGCAATTGAGGAAAGCTAAGATCACAAGAAGATGGATGTGACGTTGGATTCAGAAGGTGTAGCTATTTTATCGTGGTTTTGTTTTTCTTTTGTTTGTTTTACGGTACATCAACCTTTGTGGGCCGTTTAATGCCGACAGAAGTAGAGACAAAATAATCATTTTTCGTAAAATGGAGCTTGGTTGAAACATGAAGCTATTTTAACGGATTCTAGATTCACTTCTTACCCGACCTTTTTACTACGGAGGAGTAACGTAGTGGCAAACGTGCTGGACTGTGGCCTCGAAGTAAGTGAGTTCGAACTTCAGTCGCGCTATTATGTTCACTTTCTGATAAATACCCTTGTAAAAGACTGGAACTAGCTTATCCCCCAGATATGGGTTGAATAGTATCACTGCTGTTTTTCTACAAGGATGGTGTTGGCATTAAATATCCCACGATGGTTGATATGCCGTTAAACACACAGACCAACCAAACTTTCCCCGCAGGCAGAATGCGACACAGGGCTATTTTTAAAATGTTGTACAGCTGGTTTGAAATTAGCATTTTACTTCTAGATTGATTATTTTACCAAGGCTAAAGAACCCAGTCTGCCCTACTATTTACGCATGAAGAACTTTATATAGCAGCTATCGTCGTTGGAAATGGATTCGGTGGCCTCAGTTCAAATACTTGACGAGGCACTTTATGTTTCATTTGGGTATATTGTTCTTAGAGAAGGTGTGAAGCTTCCTCTTCTTCGCCTTGCAATGGATAAATAGTAGGATAGGTTGGGCCTATTAGCCTTTGTAAAGCAATCAATCTGTGCTCTGTTTAAAAATTGACCTGTTGCGTCCTACTCATAGTTTAAGTTTTCCTTCTTTTAAATTGGTTGTTTTACCAAGGCTGAAGAACCCAGTCTGCCGTATCATTTACCGAAAGTTGGAGAGAGAACAGTTGCGTTCGTGCCTTTCCTAATGGCATTAGCACAAAGGAAAACAGAAACAGCTTCGTTCAGGTTTTTAACTCGGATCACCGATTCCTTTTTCTACGACGATAACCATTTCTCTAAGAGATGTAAGGTGGTAAAAAATAGACGGTATCAGATTCAGTCACTGTTTACATACAGAACGAGAGAGGGAAGTGTTGGTGAAGATATAGAGACGGTCCACTCGGCCCGTCGTGCATTTAGACCAGAAAGACAAGGAGAAAGTGTCACTTCGTTTCCTGAAGTCTCTTTTTAAAAGGTCTTCTTTTTAGTTCCAGTGTCCTAAGGGATGATTAGTTAGGTTTAACCAAGTTAGTGATCCTTTTTGTTATTTGTATTTGTATCTAAAGTTTTCTGTTATTGGCCGGCTAGCATTGTGTGTGTGTGTGTGTTTGCGTGCAGTAAGGATTTTCCCTAAATTGGCTGGTTAGCATTTCTCATGAGTTAGCAGCGAAGGACACTTTTCCGCGTATTTGCCGATTCGCCCGCTGTCGCGAACTGTGACCTGACTAATTATGTCTCCCTGTTTTCATCGTTCTGCAGAGAGGTAAGACTCCTCATACCTACAAGTGTCCTGGATATGACACTGAACAGCATCAAATGGTCAGGTTCGAGTCCTGGAGCTTAGGGGATGTGGAGTATCCCATCATTGCCATTATTCCCAGGTACACTCTGACCCGAAGTGGTCGTACCTGTCAGGGTCCCCTCTATGTGTCAAACAGAACTGTTTGATAATTTACTCGGAACCATTTAAAAGTGTGAAAAATGGCTATTAGTGGTAGATAACAATACTTTAAACCATCTAACTGTGTGCAAACAAAGGATTGATACTAAATAGAATTATTTGTGTTAGATAGCAATACTTAAAAACATTTAACTGTCTACAACTAACAAATGGAATTAATCAAAATCATTTAACTGAGTGCTAACAAAAAATTCCAGTACTGGAAACCATTTAACTGTGAAAACGAATGAGTTCTGGTTTGTTTAAAAATCATGTTACCAACTAATCATACTTACCAACCCCTCCGCTCGGGTAGGATATGACACAAGGTCAATTTTTAAGCGGAGTTTAACATGTTTGAATTCAGAGTTTTCCTTCCCCTAGACTAGTTGTCTCACCAAGGCTGAAGAACCTAGTCTGTCCTATTATTTACCCATAGCTGGAGAGAGAATAATTGGATTGATACCTTTCCCAAGGGTATTAGTGCTATGTGAAATGCAATCAGTCTCGTCCAGGATTCGAACTCGTGTCGCCGTGTACCTTTCCTATGACGTTAATAACGGCACCTCATGTTACCAACTAATAATTTGTTTACAAATTATATGAATTTAATATACGTGTTAAAATAGAATTTGGCATTAAATAACCATCAAGAGTTCATATGCCATTAACCTAAATAATCTAAATAACCTTACCTAATCAATAAATTTCTTCAAGTCTTCGTTTCATAGCTATTTTATGTATGTACCGTCTCCAGTGAGATGTGTTCGTTTCGGCGAAACGTGTGCATTGTCTCTGACGGTGAGCTGAACGCCTTTCTGCAATAAAGACTCGACTCTGACTCAATATTAAGATTCGTCAACGAGAAGTATTTATGAACAGAAAAATCTAAATTACACTGGAAAAAACAAAACTTAATGAATTTTTATTTTTTTTCCCTTTAAGCATCTGATTTATGAAAATATAGAAAAAGTTACAGTGTAACCCGTATATAAGAGACACCCGTATATAAGAGACATCCGTATATAAGAGACTCAATATCCGGTACCGACGACTCTCTTATATCCGGGTTATACTATATTAATGTGCCTTGAAAGTATTCGTTTTATTTTGATTGTTTGTTTGTTTGCAATGGTATATCAACCTACGTGGATTATTTAATGCAAAAGCCATCCTTGTAAAAGAACAATCGTGATAATATTTAAGCCATTGGTTGGAGGATATGGAGTTTTATGCCCATCCTGAGTGTATTAGTCTGATAGTGGATTTAATAGCGCGACTGGAGTTCGAACTTATCCAGAAGTATGGAAGTGTTGTGGATTAAATAGAATACTAACAACGGATTTAACAATGGTATTTCGTTCATCAGCATGACATTTTTTTCTTTCATTTAGATGGTAATTTACGAAGCTCTTTTGCTTCGATGTAGCACAAGGCCGAATGAATGGGGCACCATATGAGACTCGAACTCACTCGTGTAGGTTTGCTAGTCAAGCTTGCTAACCGTTACACCACCAAATCTCTGTTGGTCGAGTCTTTGAGGAAACTTGATACGTTAGGTGGTGGCTGTAGCCTTTCCCCTTTCCACCGAGCTGTAGCCATTGCCCAGATGTTTACAGTCAGAGCCAATAACCCTTGACGCCATCATTCTCACATATATCTCTATCTCTACCTTTTTTTATTTCCTGTCTCTACTTCTGTTAACACCTGCCTCTTTTTAATTTTATTTTTATTTTCTTTTATCTAGTTCCTCCTATGCTGGACTATAGAAAAACCAGTCATTCAGAGGATTTTTTTTAAAAATAAAGACGAAATATCATTGCAAAATCCGTTGTCAGTTTCTGCTTTATCCACTTATATATATATATATATATATACATGTGTGTGTGTGTGTGTGTGTGTGTGTGTGTGTGTGTGTGTGTGCGTGCTTATGTGTGTGTGGGAATTGAGCTCGGGCCTGAATACAGAAACGCCAAAATTCGCAACTTGTCCTTAAATTTACGTCTGAATAAGGAATGGTCAGTCTCTTGGATTTGTCATCAAATTTTGGCCAGAATTTGTCAAGGTCAGAGATTGCGAGACTTGTCAATGTATTTTGTACCTGGATAAGGAATGGTCAGATTCAGAGACTTGTCATTAAATTTTGATCTGAATATCGAAAATCTAAACTCCAGGACTGGTACTTAAATTGCTTTTTGAATAAATAGAAAGGCTCCCGGTTTTTTCATAAATTTTGTGTCCGAATGAGGAATGGCCAGACCCAGAGACTTATCATTACATTTTGATCCGAAAAAGCAAAGGCTAAACCTCAGGACTGGTCTTTAAAGTGCTGTCTGAATAAAGAGAAAGACTCCCGGTCTTTCCATTAAATTTTGTGCCCGAATAAGGAATATCCAGACCCAGGGACTTGTCATTACATTTTGATCCGAAAAAGGAAAGGCTAAACCCCGGGATGGCTCTTAAAATCGATGTCTGAATAAAGAGAAAGACTCTGTCTTTTCATTAGGTTGTGTCCGAAGAAGGAATAGCCAGATTCAGCGACTTGTCATTAAATTTTGGTTCGAATACGAAAATGTCAGACTCTTGTACCAGTATTCCTGAATTCTGTCACGAAACTTGGCTTCTGACCCTGTAATAAATCACCTCTCAAATGTTTTCAAACAAATCATTTCCCCTTTGTACTTTTTGCAGAGATGGATTCACAGCCTTCTTCTCTCGAATTAATCACGCCCTGTTTATTTCCACAGTAAATCTTTCCAAAAAGCATTTTCATCCTTTCGAAAGAAAAAAAAAAAGAAGTTTTAAGGCAAACAAAAGAAAAAAAAACTTGTTATCAGCACTATAGAAAAAAAAAACAAAAACAAAAAAACAAATCCCCCGATTCAGGCCAAAATATTTACTCGAAGAGACGCAGTTTCCAAACAAACACTTTCCGTCCTCCACCCCCATCAACCGTTCGCTGACCCCCATCACCGCTAACATATTTTATATATTGACAATGTGCCGTAATCGGTATAATCCGTCAAAATGAGAAAGGCTTACGCTTGTCTGATGATGGATTAAACTGCAAACGTGATTAGCGCAGATATTCTTGATCCGTCATAAAAGATCAAGCACTATCGCTGTGATGGCCCGGTTGGTCGGTCTGTTGGTGGGGATGGTTTAAAGTGTGGTGATTGTCAGTAGAAATGTGGGCTGGGGATTGAGAAGTTTTGTTCGATGGTGAGGATATTGGACTGGATTTTGTAGAACACTCTTTCAAACCACGCTACCGCTAAGGAATCCCTCTTTGCAAGCGCCCCACATCCACAAAAAAAAAGAGAAAAAAAAAAAAAAGAAAAGAAATAAGATGATGTATGAAACGCTGGTCTCGGTTTTTTCTGAGATTTGGTTTTGTTCTGATGTGGTTCACAACTTGCTTGACTCTTTAGAAGTCGAAAGTTGGTTTTGTAAGGAAATGTTCGTGGAGACATTAATGATCGAGAAACAAAACGAAAGAGTTATGAAAAAACAGAACGAGGTAAAAAAAAGAGAAAGGAAAGAAGAATGAGAGAGAAAGAGATGACGGGAGAGAGTGAAAGAGAGAGAGAGAGACAGAGAGACAGACAGACAGATAGACAGACATGAAAGATTGAGCTAGGGAAAGAGAGAGAGATAAATATGAATATTCAGAAAAGGATATGTATAGATATGAACATAGATAGATAGATAGATAGATAGATGTGAGAGGGAATGAAATAAATTAGAAGATATGCTGATGGTTCGTTGTTTGGTTGGATTTTATGGCATATCAACCTTTGTAGGTTATTTAATGCTAAATCCATTTAATGCCATCAATCAGTTCTATTTCAAACAATTCAGTTTAGTATGAGTACACAGTTTAATTGTCAAAAACATTTTTACTTAAGTTATTCAGTTTATCCAAACAGTTCTAATTCAACTTATTCAGTTTAGTACAAGTACAGATTTTGTTTACACACAGTTAAATGTCAAAAACAGTTCCATACCAAACAATTCAGTTTAGTGTAAGTACAATTTTAATGTCAAAAACAGTTTCATTTAAAACAATTCAGTTTAGCATTAGTACGCAGTTTATATGTTAGTACAGTTTAATTGTCAAAAACATTTCTATTTCAAGCTATTCAGTTTAGTCAATCAGTTCTAATTCAAACAACTCAGTTTAGCATAAATATGCAGTTAGTTCTACTTAACCCATAGACAGGGCCCTATCAGGTGCTATCATTCCAGGCCAGAGTGGACCTGGGACCAATGGCAATGAAGAGGCGTTCCGCATTCCCCAAAGCTCTAGCATCGCTGGAACCTCACCATCAGATTGTTTAGTGTCATATATCAGGACATTCATGGAGAGTCTTACCTGTCTCTGCCAACATTTCTGAAAATTTTGTCCTTATGGTGTTGTGGCTATCGTTCTGGCCTGCAACATCATAGAAAGCGATTTCGAACTCCAGTTGCGCTATTATATTCACTTTCAGATTAATACCCTCGGGAAAGGCATGAACCCAATTATCTCCCAGCAATGGGTTAAATAGTCCCACTAGCGTACAAAGATGGTTTCGGGATTAAAAACTCCTGAAAGTTTGATATGCCATTTAAAACAAAGAAAGAAAAGAAAAGAAAAAGAAAAAAATCCTTTCGGGTCAAAACAAACTTTCTATGACCTCCACTTGAAACCAGTTCGAATCAATAATTTGGAGTTTAAATAACTCACAACGAGGCTGCAGTCCAGCTTGTCAGCTACTGTGCCACGGAAACAGCTCGATTTTAAATAATCATCTACGAATTAAACTAAGATTTTACTTAATCGGCTCGTTAAAGAGCATCCCAAGAGAAACAGTTTGAGAAATCTTTGCTAATCGCCTTAAATTTAGGAATAATACTGGCCTGTTTTCATCTTTGAGGCAACAAACAGACAAAAAAAAAAAAAGCGGCCTGGTGACTGACGATCCGTCTCACATAACGCCACTTCCTAATTATTCTAAGAGGAGTAAAATCAAAGAATTACTCTGCTATTTGTTTAATAAAACCGAATAATACAAGAAGTTTTTGAATTTATGTCCACCGGAAAAGACTTAGAATTAATTTTTTTATTTATTGCGGACTTTTTGTCCACATCTTGGTAGTTTTTGTGTTGTTTCTTCTTTCACTACGTTTCGGCCAAATTTCATCTCTGGCCTTCTTCGGGTGATTTTACCGTGACCTCGAATAGGAATGCTGAGTCTTGTAACCTGAAGAAGGCCAGAGGTGAAATTTGGCTGAAACGTAGTGAAAGAAGAAACAACACAAAACTACCAAGATGAGGACAAAAAGTCCGCAATAAATAGAAAATTAATTCTCAGGTTAAGAAGCCTCATCTCAAAATGATTCCAATTAAAAGACAATCAGAAAAGACTTGGTACTATATTTGGCATTAGTTAGATTATTGAATGGTTCTGCTTATCTAATGAGAAAAATAAGTAGAAAAGTGGATTAACCAAAAGACTGACAACGGATTTAACGGTGATATTTTGTCTTTACTGATCTACCATTTGCTGAGTTGAAATTTATCCTTTCGGTGAATAATTTTGTTTTTTAGAGCTTTGATTAAATTTGATCACACACACACACACACACACACACACACACACACACACACACACACACACACACACACACACAGACACACACACACACATATAGAAACACATCAATTCCTATCGGCACTATGGGAGGGAAATTGCAAAACAGAGGATGAAAAATCGAGAAAAATACTAGACAAAAACCGGCATGGCTGAGAAATCTATCCCAAAATTAAAAAGAAAAAACTACGGAAAAAAGTATGAAAAACCAAAACAGAAAAAAAAAAAACCTACGCTCACACACTACAAACCAAAACCACGGGCTAACAACCACAAAGAAAATTATCACGCACAAACAACCACATACAAAGAAAACTTAATCATCCTAAATATCACTAAACACACCTAAATTGGCCCAAATACCCTAAAATTGACTGCCACTCAGTAAAAAATACTTTTTAGACAAAAATAAGAATAAGATGAATCCTAATAATAATACTATTATACGCAAGAAAAAAATTGGCCCAACTACTATACATACCTACAAATGCAAAAGAGTAAAAAAAGTATACATGGGTTCGACGTAAGCTCTAGATAACTGAATATCCTTACACAGAAGTAATTTTAAGTCACAAGAAAACTGTTTCAAAAAAACCTTTGTAAATGCATTAATGGAATGTTTAAAATAATACAAATACACAAAGCTGACGACTACACATTACTCCAAATAAAAGAAAAAAATTCAGAGATAAATTTAAACCAACATTAAAGAGAACCTAACAATACACACACATATACATTCACACACACACACACGATCACTCAGGGAGGAAGATGAGTAGTCAGTTGAACGTTATGGCTTATCACCTATCTTAGATAATAAAGGCGGAGAAGAGTAATAAAAGAGAAAAACAAAACAAAAAATACTGATACTTATATATATGGACACAAACACCCACGCAAACACACAGACAAACACATAGAATACGCTCTTGAGAAAAAATTAAGAAAAAGAGGAATGACATCTGTAGGGGCCAAAATTGGTCACAGACAATCAACTCAAACTAGACATTCGCAGACACTAATCCTGGAATTAAAAAGAACCACAACCCTATCAAAACAGTCACCACTATTAAAACCAAAGGAAACACTCAAATAAACCATTTACTTCTGAAGACAACAAAATATCAGAAACGCTTGCTGAAGAATAAGAAAATGACCTAAAAGCAAGTTCCCTTGTTGAGATTTTGATTTTAAATATTTACTTTATTCTCTCATTGGGCTAACAAGAAAAAATTATATATATATATATATATATACATGGTTCATTCAGTAATTATTGTGAATATTGTATAAGGAATAAGTAATTGGAAGAACTGTTTACGGTTATAGCTTTTTCAAGAAAATTTATACAGATGAGTCCTTTTGTGTCCCAGAAGACATGACCATCTTTACTAACTGCTGCTTCTGGAACTGTTCTTTAACAGAGTTTTTCCACTCGATGCACACCATGATTTAGGATCGATGTGACAAACTCATTTTTAACCCGTTTGTAAATATTTTTTAGCTAAAACATGCTTCTCCGTTAACATCACATATTTTTCTGTAAATTTTACGCCTTGTTTTTCTGAGACACCAAATATTTATTTGATTTGCCGCAATTTTGAATAGCCTCAAAACAAATATTTTCCGAAGATTAAAATAGATTTGTTCACGAACCAATTCCAAACAATAAAGTGTTAACATTTATGTACAAAAAATTCAGAAAAAAATTATTTTAGCTTTTTCAAAAAAAAGTCCCTTGTTAATTGAATTACATTTGAATATATATATAGCTTTAGAGATTCTGCTCGCCCGATCGACTCTGTCGAGTAAAAACTTATTCGGACGATTAAAGTTATTCTTCTAGTCAGCCAGCGATCGATCAAAAATCGCAATGAAACGTGTCTCTTCAAATATAGAAAAAGGAAAACTGATTCTTTTTACAACCCCAAAATATGCTATTGAAGATTCACAAGTTACTTAGATTGACCTACAATGACATTAGTGAATTCTTTCGTCTTGTGCCTGGCGCCTGACGACCGTCGAAATGTCTCCTTAAAGAAAAGGGAGTCGCTTCCCCAAAATATACCAAAATTATCAAAAGAAGATCTGACAGATGGAATTTAGAATGACCAGCCCCTATCTCTCTTCCTTGGGCGCCTGGTCATTGTAAACATTCGTATAATTAACGCTTCTACAATGGAGCCAAAATGTCTCAGCTGTCCTGATTGAAGACGCTTACAGATTTTTAGTCATTCATTTGTAAAAAATCATCCTTGACTCAACATTTATATTCGCTTCCTGTTTACGAAAAGTAAAAACAAACATTTGAAAGAAAGAAGAAAAAACAAAAAAACAAAAAAAAAAAAACAAAAAAAAATGCTCGCACCGAAAAACAAATTATACAGGCGTGTAAATTTTCCCTCACACTCGATCGCTGCTCGAGTGATTTCTTTTTCAAATCTTAAAGGCTATATATATATATATATATATGCATGTGTGTATATGACTCTAAATTTTCGATGATTGAGAGAAAATCAGATAACATCAGATCAATTCTCGAAACCATGAATATAGATAGATATTACGTCCAGAAATCCTAGTATCAAACTAAACCAACTCAATTACATTTCTATCCTTAATAAACACTGACACATATCGATTAAGCATTAGAATATCTGGGCATGTTTACGCAGAGGACACTTTAGGAGAGAAACTGCATCTATTATAATAGCAGCACAGAATAATGACATAAGAACTCATTCTATCAAAGCAGATATTGATAATACACTGGAGAATAGAAAGTGAATGCTATGTGGTGATAGTGATTAAATAGTCAATGACGTAGGAAGTGAATACAACAAACTAGCGTAAAAGGAATTCCCAAATAGGCACGACTGGGTGGGGAAAGTGATCCATTGGGAATTGTGCAAGAAACTGAAAGTTCATCATTCTAAGAAATCATGTATGTAAAAACCAGAATATGTCCTTGAAAATGAAACGCATGAAAGTCTCTGGGATTTTGAGATACAAACGGATCTCACAATCTAGGCCAGAAGACCAGACCTAGTAATAATTAACAGGAAAAAATCGTCGCAGCGTGGATTTTGCCGTGCCAGCAGACGACAGATTGAAAATGAAAGAAGGCACAAAGCTGGACAAATACCTGGACCTTGCCTGAGAGTCAAAAAATGCTATGGAACATGTAAGTTACAATGATACCAACTACAGTCGGAGCACTAAGAACAATCCTCAAGAAACTGAAAAAAAGGCTTGATGAACTAGATGAATTAGAGAGGAAGGTTCGAAACCATCCAAACAATAGTACTACTAAAATCTGCCTGGATACTTAGAAGAGTCCTGGAGAATTAAGGGACTTTTTTTTTACTTAATCTCCAATCAAAATACTGTTAAAGCTTGTGGGAAAAAAACTCACATAATAAATTCTCATTAACGTTTATAGACTATGTTTTTTTTTTTTTTTTTTTACTTATTCTACACTCATCAAAATACCTGTTAACATTAGATTCAAATTTGAAAATATTTTTTAAACAACATCTTTTCTAGACAGACAAATTTCGAATGGAATGCCATTACAAACACTTTCCCTTTTATAAATACTGAGCTTGCTTTAAAGTTCGTACACCTGTAGCAGAAAGAAACTTGGATTTTTTGTTTGGCGCGTAATTTAATTTGACCGTTAAAGTCGCCGATCATTTTCGCCCAATCAGGATGACCTGTCCTAATCAGCCCGAATCATATTTCCTAGCAGCACCAAAAATTGAAGAAAGCCCACGAATCTCTCTCTCTCTTTCAGAAATCATCAACGGGAACGGACGTCTTAACTCCTGTTCCTGAATAGCAGTAGCAGCATCAACCATTATGAGGAGAGCCATCTAGTTTATGGACCCCTTGAATCTATTCTTCTAGACCAAGGGACCATAGTTAAAAACAAATTAGATGATACACTCTAACAACTTCCTACCTTCTTTCCTTCCTACGAGACCTCACAGCATACCAGTGTAAACCCCTTTACTTCATGCTGCCATTAAAACCTTGATACAAAAACCTAACGACGTCTTCGTTCTTCTCTACCACCTTTATTTTCCATCAACATTTAGCGAGGGGATAACAAGCAACGAAATACCAACGCTACCAACGAAATACCAAGGCAACCAATGTAACACCAACATAACCAACTCAAAACAAACTTAAACCTTAAACCAAAAACCCAATAATAATAATAATGATAATAATGTTATCACCATCGCTATAAATAGCGACCTTCCGACTTGTGAGAACACGCAACCACATATAAAAACAAATTAAATATACCACTACAAGATGGAAATTAAATATCAAAACACAATATCACATCCTACACACCTCCAATAGCTTAATCAGTCTTAAAATGTATTATTCTTCAAATAAACATTCCCTGGTGATAACCAAAAGTCAAAATCGATAAGTATTAACAAGAAATTCGTAAAACTTCTAAACGAAATTTTCTCAACGGCTCTTACAGCACGGGGATATTGAAGTAGTTTATAAACACCTTAATTTAGCGAATACGTTGACTTAACCTAGCGCTTGTGCCTGAAATTACCCAAAACATTCAAACAAAATAACTGAATGGTATATACCACAAACACTTTCTTCCAAGGAAAACAAAATAAAAATATGGACGCGAAAAGAAACGGTTTATTTAGTTCTTTATGTTATTCTTTTTTGTTTTGTTTGGTTTTAAGGCGCATCACCCATAGTAGGTTATTTAATACCAAATTATTTTTATACGTATATATCAAATATATGATTTCTAAACACATTTTTATAGATAACATTTTTAAACGAGCCTGAGTTAAATATTTTTGGCACACAGTTAAAAATTTTCATTTATTTCTATCTAATACGAATAATTCAATTTACTAATAAGTATGTATTTGGACACAGATAAATGTTTTCAAGTATTGCCATTTAACACTAACAATTTAATTAAACATAAATCATGTGTTTACACACAGTTAAATAATCAAGCAGTTATATTTCAAGCAATTCAGTTTAGCATAAGCCATTTGCTTGCACTCAGTTTACATGTCAAAGTACATCGTTTAAATGTCAGACAGATCAATTTGACCCATAGACAAGAGCCTATCTGGCGCTACCATTCCGGGCGAGAACGGACCTTGGAGCAATAGCAATGTAGGGATTCTCTGCATCCCCCAAAGCTGTAGCATCACTGGAGCCTCACCATCAGATTGTTTAGTGCCATATCCAGGACACTCTTTGGGAGGGTCTTACCTCTCTGCAGAGAAGCAATCAGTGTATTCTACAGCCCTAGTTGACTGGGTCATCTTTGTTTTGTGAATGGTTTTCATTTTACTAACAAGTGGAACGCACACACGCCACATATATTTCCCAAATCCATAAGGTTCTGAAAAACTAATAAGATTTTTTTTTGTTGTGTATTTTCGTCATGTTCATACACATATACAGACGACCTTGCCAAAAATATATATTAGAAATATTAAGTGATTTTGTTTCTTACCTTTTTTAACCCAGTGTTTTCTGATTCCGTTGCTAGCCAATGCACTAACCATATCTTTTTGTAAACATCGTGAAATTCTGTGTCGTTTACAAGCAGAGACTTACGTATACATACACGTACGGATAAACGGACTTCGTGTATGCCTAAATATGTGTACACATAGTCCTCTTTTTTTTTAAATAGAGAAGACTATGTAAGAAATATAAAAGATAATTTAGGCTTTGTTTTACATGGGCTAAAAATAAGATGAAAAAATAACCTCAGATGTTCGTATAAATTTCTTTCCATTTCTGATTAATCAACTTGAAAATATTGAAAATATTTGAAATGTTCATTTTTTTTCGTTATGACTTTTCTCCGTGCATTTCTCTCGGTTGCTTAATTTCCTCTTTTAAAAAGGAATTCAAAAAATATTTATAAGAAGAACTGAAAGAAATATCTGAATAAATACCGATGAAAATGAATTTTGTAAAGAAAGATAGAAGGAACGAAAGTAGAAAAAAATTAAACGAAGAAAGAAATAAGAGAGGGAAGAAAAACGAAAGCATTAACGATATCGTAGTTAGACCCATAAAATGTATCAAGAGAGAGAGAGAGAGAGAGAGAGAGAGAGAGAGAGAGTAGACAAGAAACGGAAAAAAGAAAGAGAATAAGGAAGAAACGGAAAAAAAGAGAGAGCGAAAGAGAATAAAGACGAAACGGAGAGAGAGAGAGAGAGAGAGAGAGAGAGAGAGAGAGAGAGAGAGAGAGAACGAATGAAATAAAAAAGTTTTAAATTGAAAAAAAAGGGGAAAAAAGAAACCTTGAACATAAAACGGAAAACAACAACAAAAGAAAAAGAAACAGAGATATATTTTGTGCCATCGTAGCTTTTACTAATATAATACTGCGCAGTGTACAATGAAAGTGGCAATTTAGAAGTAGAATAATTTTATATGCAAATTAAATTTAGATGAATATAAGATAAAGTTAAATCAAATTAAAGGTAAAATTAATCTAAATGTTGCCCAGTCGGTTGGGGCTGTAGAATACACCTACTGCTTCTCTGCCAGGAGTAAGCTCCCCCACCTCCAACGAGTGTCCTGATATGACACTAAAAAATCTGATGGTGAGGCTCCAGTAATACTGGAGCTTTGGGGGAAACGGAGTACCTCTTCATTGCCATTGCTCCCAGGTCTGCTCTGGCCTGGAGTAGAAGCACCTGATAGAGCCCTATCTATGGGTGAAATTGAACTAAACTGCGTACTCATGCTAAACTGAATTGTTTGAAATAAAGCGGTTTACCATTTAACTGTGCGTAAAGAAAAACTATACTTACGCTAAACTAAATTGTAAGAATTACAGGGTGCCCCCCCCCCAAAAAAAAACAAAACCAATATACTTTTTTAGAAGTAATATGGGTTCTGTTTTTTTTGGGGGGGGGATCACCCAGTAGAACTGTGTGACTAAACTGAATAACTTGAAATAGAAATCTTTTTGACGATTAAACTGCATACTTATGCTAAAGTGAATTGTTTAAAATAGAACTGTTTATTTGTATAAAAATGGATTTGGCATTAAATTACCTTCAAAGGTTGATATGCCATAAAACACACAACCCCCCCCCCCAAACAAACAAACAAACAAACAAATAATCTAAATGTTTAAAATGTAAACGAAAATCTTAATCATCATTAGACTACTACCACAACACAACAACCACAACAACAACAATGATAATAATCGTAGTCAACAAAAAAAAAACCCCTGCTGAGTTGTTGACCTTGCTGTCCCGGCAGACCACAGAGTAAAATTGAAGGAAGACCAAAAAAGATTTAAGCACCTGGACCTTGCTGGGGAACTGAAAAAAACTGTAGAATATGAAAGTGACGGTGACACTAATTGTAATTGGTGCTCTCGGCACAGTCACCAAAGGATTCGTGCAGGGACTGGTAGACTTGAATAATAAGGGAACGAGTAAAGACCATCCATTGTTAAGATCAGCAGAATCCTGAGAAGAGTACTAGAGATTTGAGAAGACTTGCTGTCACTCAAACTCCATTGAGAAATCATCGGTGTGAAGAATTCTCAATAGAATAATAATAATAATAATAATAATAATAATAATAATAATAATAATAATAATAATAATTAATCAACAAAAGAAAGAGAATCTGCAAAATTGTTGACTTTGCTGTCTCGGCGGACCACAGAATAAATCTGAAGGAAAGTGAAAAGAAGGATATGTACCTCGACCTTGCTAGAGAATTGAAAAAACTGTGGGATATGAAAGTAACGATTGTGCCAATTGTAATTGGTGCGTTAGGCACAGTAACTAAAGGATTATTAAAGGGCCTGGAGGACTTGGAGGTTAGCGGACGGGTAGAGACTATCCAAACGACAGCATTGCTGAGGACGGCCAGAATACTGAGACGTGTCCTGGAGACTTGAGGAGACTTGCTGTCACTCAAATTCCAGTGAAAAACCATCAGCTAATACTGATGTGAAAAATTCTAGAGGAGTAAATAAACTTTGTATAACTGTTCATCACTGTAAGTAAATATTATCAATGTGACTAAAAATATCACCCATAAGAGCTAGCAAAAGGTATAGATATATAGAATGCGTATAATCATTAACTTCCGCTAACCTTGGTCTTGGGTAAAGATCCAGTGGAAGATTGTGAGGAACCTAAAATAAAATTAAGGATTAGATAAAGAAAAGATTAAGAAATAATATCTCAAGAGAACTAGAAAGCTACTCGAGACAAAACAATGTAGCAGAAACCTTATCAAAGGAATAAATACCTGGGCTGTTCTCCTCGTTAGATATTCGGGACTCTTTTTGAAATGGACCAGAGAAGAACTTAAGCAAATAGACCAAAAAATAAGTAAAACTAAACTAATGACCATACATAAGGCATTACATCCCAAAGATGACGTTGGCAGACTATATGTATCAAGAAAGAAGGGAGGAAGAGGACTTGCGGTTATTAAGTGGTGATAAAGACGGAACCATCAATCACATAATAAGCGAATGCAGCAAATTAGCACCGAAAGAGAATAAGACTAGACACGACTGGGTAGGCAAAGTGATCCACCGGGAGATGTGCCAGAAATTTTAATTTGACCATAAGTAGTATATGCACAACCCAGCGTCTGTCCTTGAGAATGACACACATAAACTCTTTTGGGACTTTGACATACAAACGGATCACCTAATCTCGGCCAGAAGACCAGACCTCATAATAATCAACAACAAAAGAGAGAACTTGCAAAATTGTGGACTTTGCTATTCCGAATGACCACAGAATAAAACTGAAGGAATGTGAAAAGAAATATAAGTACATCGACCTTGCTAGAAATTGAAAAAAAAATATAGAACATGAAAGTGACACTTATACCAATCGTGATTGGTGCTTTTGGTACCGTCACTAAGTGAAGACCATCCAAACTACTGCATTATTGAGAACGGTCTGAATACTGAGAAGTGTCCTGAAGACTTGAGGAGACTTGTTGTTTCTCAAACTCCAATGAAAGACCATCAGCTGACGTTGATGTGAAAAACTCTTAAGGAGTAAATAATAATAATCATAAGAATCTGGACCTTGTTAGAAAAATGAAAAAACTGTGGAACATGAAAATGAAGAATATACCAATTGTAATTGGTGCTCTTGGTACAGTCACCAAAGGATTGGTAAAGGGATTGGAGTACTTGGAAATAAGAGGACAAGCGGAGACCATCCAAACAACAGCATTATTAAGATCGGTCAAAATATTAAGAATAGTCCTGGTGACTTAAGGATAATAATAATAATAATAATAATAATGAAACCAAAATTGTTTTATGTAATGTTAAATTACGATTTATTGTTTATTTAGAAAATTTATTTAAGTTAAGCATGTTTCAGTCTATGGTAGTATAAACTGCCACTTTTAAGGTAATCTGGGAAATTTTGCACTTGTAAAATCCTCTCTCTCTCTCTCTCTCTCTCTCTCTCTCTCCCTCTCTCTCTCACACACACACACACACACACACACAACATTATCAAAATTGGTAAACTGACATCCAGATAAAATTTAAAAGGTTAGATAAAACCTAAAATGACCACAAAACCAGCAAAATTATTACTGTTCTATATGCGAAAGTATAGGGCAAATATTACGGTATTTCAATGATAAAATATTAAGATATAGATAGATCTAAAATAAAGCCATTCACGAAAAGAGCTTTTTTGAAAATTTTCTTCAAGTTACTCAATGTGATTAAGTCTGAAATCCAACCTCGTCTGAAGACTTCAGATGTGGATGCATAACTCATTTGAAAATCGTTTTCGTGAATGTTTTAATTTATATCTTTAAGTTATTCTAATATATATAACGATATTCCTGATGATATGAAATTAGATCACAAGTATATTTGAAAACTTTTTGGCATTAATTAAACTTTTGGTGAAATTCTATCTGTTAATCAAATGAATAACCAGAAAGAATGGTTAGGTTTGGTTACTTTGTAACCATTCCTGGTTTATTCAATGCCAGGCCTGTCCTCGTACAAGAACAGTAATGGTACTATTCAACCCATAGCTGGGAAAGGGGAATCAAGGAGTTCATGTCTTATCCAATCCTACTTGTCCGAAAGTAATGGTTAAAGCGATGGACTGCGGAATCGTAATAAGCGAGTTCGAATTCCAGTCGCGCTATTACGTTCACTTTCGGGCAAATACCCTTTAAAGAAAGAAACCAAACCAACCAAACAAAAAGAGGTATTCTTAGTATAACACTAAACTGCACCAGAAGCTGAGGCTCTAGTTCTGGAGATCTCCGTCTTGAGATATAGGGAATGCGGAGTATCTCTTCAATGCTATTACTCCCAGGTCCACTATGACTCTGTAATGGTTTCATCTAGGAGTCAAATAGATCAGTTTAAAAATTACCTTATTCAGTAGGACCATGGGCAAAGAAAAGAGAAACAACACAAAATTGTAAATATAAATGTGCAATGAATACAATTCCCTAACCTCTCTCTTATTAGGGTTGGCATGCCATTAAAAAAATCAAGTAAACGTAATGACGGGGCTAGAGATCAAACTCACTTACTATGATGTCTCTGTCAAACACGTTAGCCACAACGCCACCGTGACTCCCTTCACCGGGACTCCCTTCACAATGAATCTAATATATAGTATTGCCAATGAATAAGTGCAACGTTATCATTTTTTTTTTTATAAAAAAATAAATTCTCTTCAAACGTAAATTGACGGGATTTTATCCGATGTTATTTGAATTCCTTTCAACATTAAAATATATATTTACACTTTGTCTTTTACTAATCCACCAATTATAAACGGCTGTGAGTTACCTTGGTTTTATGTTTTAAAAATAACGTCGGATAAATTCAACCAATACGATTATATTATTTTCTCTACTCAATTTTTGAAGTTAATTCTTTTTTCAAGTCAATTTCATATGAGGTCATGAATAGATTTTTTTTTGTTTACATTAACTTCGACCTGTTAGAAGTTAGCCTGTTAATGTAACATGCGATGCTGTATTTACCAGTTGGCCGTGCTGGTATATTCAGCAGGCACGTAATATGGGACCTGGAAGCAACATCCCACAAAAAAGCAGCTCCCATCTCTAAACCCATCCAAATAAGACGGACAAGGCATGCAGGACACTGCTAGAAAAGTAAGAACGAACTCATAAGCGACGTTCTCCAATGGACCCTTTCATACGGACGTGCAAATGTTGGATGTTTAACTAGAACTTATCCACAGCAGCTTTATACGGACACAGGGTGTAGTCTTGAAGACCTGCCAGAAACGATGGATGATACAGACGAATGACGAGAGAGAGAGAGAGAGAGAGAGAGACAGAGAGAGAGAGTCAGGGAAATCTGTGCTTGCCGCACGTCATGATGATGATGATGATGTCTGCTAGTAATAATAATGAAAGAGACCTGCTTTTGGGTCGGTTCCCTCCACATCTCCACCCCCCAAAGCTGCAAACCAAATTCCTCTCATTTTTAATATTTACACAGCCGCATACCAATTCCTCACAAGATCGTAATTAAGTCGAGTAGAAATGTAGTTTTTTAGCATTCAACTGATTGATCAGCTCAGATTTGGGGAATTGGATTTATTCGTCAAGAAAAAAAAGGTTAAAATGTGACTGTAAATTATCCTATATCTTTTTATTTCTTTCTTAAATATTGATCATCTTGATTTTTTCTAGGGTCTGAGCCCGCACTCGAATCCCAAATCAAGTCCATTTTCAATCCGTCGTTGCTGACATTAAAGACATTTGACAACAGAATAAAAATAAAATAAAATAAAATAAAACAGATCACTGAATCTGTGACAGAAATCTGCCTAAAATGTTGCCCAAAACTGGAAAATTGATCTGGTTTTAAAAAGTGATATTTTTGACTTTCGGCAAATAAGTGCCCAAAAATAATCTAATAAACATAACACTACCATTACTATCACCCCCTCTCTTTTTCTCTATTTCCCCTCTCTGTGGGATTAATTAATAGATTTTGACACCTTACACCTCCTTTTATGCAATGTCACCCCACTAAGATTACTTTCTGGCCTGTCAATAGAGCTTAGAATACGTTGACTATATCCCCAGCTGAGAGATAAGGCCTTCCTCCAAAAGAGGTGTTCTTAGTATAACACTAAACTGTACCAGAAGCTGAGGCTCTAGTTCTGGATATCTAGGGAGTGCGGAATATCTCTTCAATACTATTACTCCCAGGTCCACTCTGACTCTGTAATGGTTCCATCTAGCAGTCAAATAGATCAGTTTAAAAATTATTTCCATTCAGTTTGACCATGGGTAAAGGGAAGAGAAACAACAACACAAATTGTAAGTATAAACGTGCAATGAATACAATTCCCTAACCTCTCGGTTATTAGGGTTGACATGTTAAAAAAATCAATCAAGATTGGTTACTTTCTCAATTCCGATAAGGATTCTTACAATGTCTTAAAATCCACCCACATTTTAAAAAAAATGACCTTGTTTCGCATCCTGCCCATGGTAGAGGGCCTGGATAAATGTTTTTTTTTTTTTTATGGACAGCGTATTTCTAGTTTTTTGGAAGGACTTCAAATAAGGAAAAAAAGATATCTGAAAGTTTATGAGATTTAAAAGAAGAGATATGAAAAAAATGAATCATACAGAATTAGAAAAATGCTAAATCTTTTTAAAAAATTCAAAAGACAAGGAAACGAAAAACAAGATGGCGATTTTCATTAAAGCAGACTACATCTCCAACAGCAAACTTCCTTTTTTTATTAAATTTTTCCCTTAATTCCAATTTCTAATCTCACTAATGCTTATAGAAAAGATATGAATCCGTATTTTCTTCTGCTTCACAGAGTAAATGGTAGAATTAACTGGGTCCTCAATCCTCGGTTTGTTTAGGGTTTCACGGCATATCAACCATTGTTGGCTATTTAATGCCAAATCTTGTTTATATATATATATATATATACGTATATATATATAGTCATCCACAGGCAGATTACTTCATTGTATCACAACTCTTTAGTGTGGCTACACACGCAGGACGCTTCAAGCTGGGATCGAAACCTGCTCAACATTATGTTAGACTTAGTATCTTACAGCTCAGCCCAGGCGACATACGTTATTTCGGGAATTATAACGCCTTATGTATTAGCTTTTGATTTGTTTACATATTGCCTTACAGGATACTAAAGTGCCCAGTTCATTCGAAGAGTTTTGCATTACGCGAGTGGCAGCCGTTAATTTCTTCGCCAGAGTGCTCAACCCCCTATATATATATATATATATATATATATATGGTTGTGTGTGTGTGTGTGTGTGTGTGTGTGTGTGTGTGTGTGTGTGTGTGTGTGTGTACGGCGATAACAAAAATGTTTTCACTTCTACGAGGGTATCTTTATGATATGATTTTAAATAATTTCCACCTGTTTACCAACCCTGTCAACACATCAACAGGTAATTTAAAAAATGTTATAGCACATATGGGAGTAGCTTTCCAAGAAATGCAGAGCGAATAAGTGGAAACTATTTGAAATCATGATATTGTGAAGGAACTTCCATAAAAGTTTCAATATTTTTCTTTATTGCCTTGGGGAGGGCACAAGAACATATTGGGAAACTTCATCACTGTTTTTCTCAAGTTCATTAATAAAGGAAGATGTGAAGAGCCATGATCACTCAAAACCAGTAAGAAAATATCAGCCCACTATATATATATATATATATATATATATATATATATATATATATATATATATATGGAAGTAAATAATGGAGTGTAATCCAAAAATATATGAAGAAAAATTGATAACAAGGTAATCCAAGTAGAAGGAGAGATTTATTGAGATGCAAAGTCGACACTATAGCGTTTCGGTTCTCATGAACCATCATCAGGGCTATGAGGGATGATATTAATGATTTTAAATCAACAATGGATGTTTAAAATCTAGGGAAAATTTGTATAACAAGAAAAACTTTTTTCTTGTTATACAAATTTTCCCTTGGTTTTTGTACTTTGCACTTTTAAACATCCGTCGTTGATTTAACATCACTAATATCATCCCTCATAGTCCTGAAGATGGTTCATGAGAACCGAAACGCTATAGTGTCGACTTTGCTTCTCAATAAATCTCTCCTTCTACTTGGATTACCTTGTTATCAATTTTTCTTTATATATATATATATATATATATATATATATATATATATATATATATATATATATATATATATATACACGAGGATCATTAAATAAGTTTCCAGACTTTTTTCGTATGGGCACTTTTATTGATAGTACAAGCATGAAACTCTAGTTCCCTTCGAAGTAATCTCCTCCGGCTGCAATGTACTTGTGGTACCGTTCTAACAACTTCTGGAAGGCCCCATGGAAGTCCTCTTGTGTGAGCGTGTCAATAACCGTCGTCACAGCCTCTTTCATCTCCTCATTTGTCTCATAATGACAGCCTCTGAGCTTAGGGAATAACCAAAAGTCACAGGGAGCAAGGTCTGGACTATAGGGAGGATGAGGAACTGTCTTGATGCCCATCTTGGTCAAATAGTCTGTGACAAGGATGGAGTTGTGGATTGGTGCATTGTCCTGGTGGAAATGCCACTGACCTGGTTTGAAGAGCGCTGGCCTCTTCCGACGGAATCTCTTCCTGAACTCCCTTAAAACCTCAACATAGTATTCCTTGTTCACTGTCTGTCCAGTGGGAACCCAGTGCATGTAGATCATGCCAGTGCTATAGTTAGTCTTAAAATACTAACTGGAACTTTCAGCAATTGATTGTCGTACATGGCAAGAACTAAAGAATTGAGTATTTCACAAAAAAACACTGATTGTTAAGCTTTGGAAAGATAGAGAAAGTTATAGAAATATCTCAAGCAACCTGAATATTCATTTTACTACGATAAGTTCATATATTGCAAGGTTTAAAAGACGTAACACAACTGAAAACAAAAAAGAACAGGTTCTCCAAGGAAGCCTACTTACCAAAGAACACGGTACCAACTGTCAAATTTGGCGGTGGCAGTATAATGATTTGGGAATGTTTTTCAGCAAAAGGTGTGGGCAAAATATCTTAAATAGACGGTAAAATGCCCAAAAGTATCAACAGATCTTGCAAGAAAATTTGATGTCTTCTCTAGAGAGTCTTGAGCTGATTACATTTTCCAACAGGATAATGATCCCAAGCATACAGCTAAATCTACGAAGAAGTGGTTGTTGTCTGAAAATAAAGTTTTGTAATGGCCAAGTCTGTCCCCGGATTTGAATCCAATTGGAAACTTGTGGCGATTTTTGAAAGTTTAAATCCAAAAAAGAGCACCAGCAAACATCAATAATCTGAAGACAATTGTAATATAAATAGGTCCAAAAATACGACCACTGATACGAATACGTGAAACGTACATAGAATGTTCATAAACATATATAGGAATCCGAAAACACGAAATTGGTTCAGGTACGAAACTTTATTACCTTTGAGTTGAAGGTTATTCGACATGAGGAAAGAGAGACACAATCTTTCTATGCTGACTGCTTTTACATCGTTAGCTCTCAACCTAACCAACGGGCGGTGCCCGTAGCACACACACTCGTCTGGCCTCGACGAGCCCCGAAAGTCAACCTTCTTCTTCCGAGGCAGGAACTCAACTAACTGGTTTTCCTCATATCCCAAAATCCTCAGCCCACGCTTCCGGGCATGACTTCATTCACCTCCCTAGTCCCATTTACTATCTGTGAATTTTATTTTGACATCTATGAATGACGTATCCTCTCCGCGCGCGCGTGAACACCTGCGTTAATGTTGCGCCTAACTAACCCATGCGCTAAGCGAAATGTTCTTAGCCTAACTAAACCGAAAGGCAAGATATATAAAACGAAATCCCTCGGCAATTATATTACACAATATGCCAGGAAGAATGGTACAAAATACCTGCTAATCATTGCAAAATATTAATTGAGAAATACAGGAAGACATTAGTGGTTGTTGAAGTGAATAAAGGGTATTCTACAAAATATGAAGTGAAGATTATGCGTTATTTCTTTTACTATAAGATTACTTTTACACTCATGAAAATGAATTAATGGCATTAATTTCTGTAAAATTAATTGTAACCTAAGTTTATATACACATGTTAGTAGAATATATCCTTATATAGTAAATGTATATAAAAATTTTGTTCAGGCTAAGATAAAACAAACATTTTCATATGTAGGAATATTTATTTCACCCCACTGTACATATATAAATAGGGTAATTTACAAAAGTGTTTACACATCTACAAGGGTACTTTGATGATATGATTTTAAATAATTTCCACCTGTTTATCATCTCTCTCAGTACATTTCTCATCATCTGGTAATTGTAAACACATTTTGGACATGGTATTTCAAACGAATCTGAGCGGTTTTTTTTTTTTACACATAGATAAATAGATTAAAGTATTGCTATATAATAGTCCTAATCTAACATCAGTCAATTGTTTGCACACATTTAAATTGATATATATGATATGTAGGGGATTAGTTTGTCGGTAATTTCGATTTTCAATGACTCAGAATTTATGTTTGCACACGAGTATGTCTATTGTTTCTAGATAGTTAAATGGTTTCAATTATTGTAATTTAACATTTATAATTCTATTGAATATTAATCTTTGATCGCACACAGTGAATTGATTTAGTTTAGTTTGGCTTTTATGGCATATCAACCCCTGTAGGTTATTTAAAGCTATATCTTATTTATAGATAAATATTAGATATATATGATGTCGTTTAGTTGGCTTTTATGGCATATCAACCCTTGTAGGTTATTTAAAGCTATATCTTATTTATAGATAAATATTAGATATATATGATGTCGTTTAGTTGGCTTTTATGGCATATCAACCCTTGTAGGTTATTTAAAGCTATATCTTATTTATAGATAAATATTAGATATATATGATGTCGTTTAGTTGGCTTTTATGGCATATCAACCCTTGTAGGTTATTTAAAGCAATATCTTATTTATAGATAAATATTAGATATATATGATGTCGTTTAGTTGGCTTTTATGGTATATCAACCCTTGTGGATTATTTAAAGCTAAATCTTATTTATAGATAAATATTAGATATATATGATATCGTTTAGTTGGGTTTTATGGCATATCAATCATTGTTGGTTATTTAATGCTAAATCCTATTTATAGATATACATTAAATATATAAGATTTGATTTGGTTTTATGGCATATCAAGCATTTTTGGTTATCTAATTCCAAATACTGTATATACATACATATTAAATATATATGTATATATGATTTGTAAACACATTTTGTAGATAACATTCTTAAACGAGTATGTCTTTATTTTTGCACATAGTTAAATGGTTTCAAATATTGCTATATAACAATTTAACATCAGTCATTTGTTTGCACACATAGTTTGTTCTATTTGACCCATAGATAAGACCCTACCACTTTGGGTCAGAGTGGACCTGTTAGCAATAGCTATGAAAAGGTACTGCACATTCCCCAAATCTCTACGGCTGGACTATCACCGTCAGATTGTTTAAAGTCAAATATTCAGAACACTCGTTTGGCGGGGGTCTTTGACAAAGAAAACTAAATTCAAACCTTTCACTTGCAGGTCAGGGTAACTTACGAGGTCAAAGGGAAAAACTCACGTGCTGGTGGGTATTTGTCTGTCTCCCCACCAAAACAAAATGTGGCAAAAGCCTTTTTTTTTAGAGTGGGAGCAAGAACGAACCGAAACTCAAATGCACGCCGGGTGCGAAAATACCTTAGCTCCCATGGGCATTCCCCTAAAAAAAGGTGCTTCAGGAGCCAAGTAATAAACCTATCCTAGCCATAGGAAGTAAAAACCCCTGAGAAGGCCCCCTGAGACCAAGGGAGTGTCGGTTTCAGCCACCGGATACGAATGCTACGCTTCCCCAGCACGGATGTCAAGTGACCCTGACCGACATAATCAACATGGTTTAACTGAACTGTAACCCCACAAACAGGGCGGACGAACGTACTTAAAGCCAGGTTCTGATGTCCCTAAGTGAGAACAACTTTAGATTCAAACTCGTTCTGGTAATTCTCAAATTCTCTTCACGCTAATGCCCTCACTTCTCCACCAACCCAGATATGGGTAAATAGTATGTCAGACTGACTCTTCAGCCTTGGTACGGCAATCTGTCTAAGAGAAGGAAAAGTATAAATTCAAGCCATCAGTACTCCACAAAAAAATTGACATTGTTTTGCGTCATGCCCGTGATGAAGAGGCTGGATAAATACATTTTGCTTTTTCTGTCGATAGCATGATTCTAGATTTTGCTGGAGAACTTGAAAATTTTAAAAATATATTAGAAAATTTATTATATTTAAAATAAAAGATATGAAAAAAAATTAAAATATGCAAAATAAATCAAACGCTAAAGCTTACTAAGAAAGCAACCTCCTCCCCACCTCAAGCCCCCGAAAGACAAGGAAACGAAAAACAAGATGGCGATTTTCATTAAAGCGGACTGCAACCTCTACTACAACAACATTCTTCGTTTTTTTTCCTCTCCTAATTCCACTCTTACTCCAACTTCTAATATTACCGGATTCAGTCCTCCTTTGCCAAGACGCCCAAGTCAGAGATGCCTCTTGCTAAAACGATGAACAAGAACGTCTTTATTGCCAAATCCTCGGATATTTTGAAAGCCTGTAATTTAAGGATTAAATGTTGCATTTCTTGTCATTTCGGATTTCGCTATTGCCACATGAAGGCGATTGGTTCAGTGCGCACGAATGACTCGGCCGTGTGTGAAGTAGCATGGTGGGCAGACAACACAGCGGCATTGGGCATGCGCAAGGTCTTTTGACGGACGCCGGCTCAGGAAGCGCATTCATAATCACGTGACTGACGACCCGAAAAGACAGAAGTAAAAACACAGGAAATTGCGACTACTAATAATGACTTCTTTGTTTCTTTGTTTTCTTTAAGCCCCTCTCTCAAGTTTTCTTTTTGGATTTATCTTCTTTTTCTTTTTCTAGTTCATTCATTTGTTTTATTGTTTTTTCTTTTCTTTTTCATTGTTTTTCCTTTCCAGACTTCTTTCTTTCTTTCTTATTTTTTTTTTTTTTTTTTACAGCGCCAATTTTCTAAAGGGACCGAGTCCCCTACCTAGAAAATCGGCATTCGAAATCGAGGTTTTTTCTAGACTCAAACATGAACCGATCTCAATGGTGAGTTACACTCATCTATGATTTCCTCCTTCTCTTTTTGTTTTTTTGTTTTTTGTTTTGTTTTTTTCGCTTTTTTAAAAAATTCCTTTAACAAAAGGAATTTTTCGTCTTTCTCTTTGCACCCCTAAACTTCGAATATTTTTTCTCGTTTGTTACTTTCAGCGAAAAGTTTCTAAGCTTTTCTTTTTGTTCTTCTTTCTTTTAATTCTTTTTTTTTATTCTTTATTTCTTCCTCTTCTTTCCTTCCTATTCGATTTTATTCTTTCTTCATCATTCTATTTTTTAAATTCATTCTTTTTCATTCATTGTTTTACTTTTTCCTTCCCTAGTTTGTGTCTTCTTTCTTTCTTTCTTTCTTTCTTTCTTTCTTTCTTTTTAATCCTTTTCGATCATATTTTTCTCTTTCCTTCCATCCTGTTTCATGCCTTCTTCTTATTCTTCTTCTTTTGGTTTTCCTTCTTCTTTTCTTTTGATCTTAGCTACTATCATTAATTTGTCTTCTTCTTCTTCTTCTTCTTCTTCTTCTTCTTCTTCTTCTTCTTCTTCTTCTTCTTCTTCTTCTTTAATCCTATGTCTCTAATCATATTTTATTTTGCATTATCTAAACATTTCTTCTTCTTCTTCTTCTTCTTCTTCTTCTTCTTCTTCTTCTTCTTCTTCTTCTTCTTCTTCTTCTTCTTTTGTGAAACGATTCCTTGAAATTCGATCTGACTGCCGGTGACATATAATCTCGACTGGTTACGCCTGGCAGCCTCGTTCGAACATTTCCCTCTAATTGAGTGAAGCGTACTGAGTAGGAATGTTAAGCCGTGAACTGTACAGACAGTTCGGTAAAATCCGCTGCATAAACAAATCCACACTCTTCTTTCTCATCATCAACTAATAATAATTCTACACATTCTACGAACACCAAAATCTTCTTTTGCACTTTTTACATGGATCGATATCAACTAACCATTTTTACTTTAGTAATATTGTTTCCACTGAACCAAAATTCTTGCTTTGCTCTATCTATTGGTACTTTAGAAAATATTGAATCTTTATGTATATTTCAATGTTCACTTAAACCATCATCAGTTGCGAATTTTTCGGGGTTTCTTTCATTCCTTAAATATTTGTAACTGGAAAGCTTCCGCTTGTCTTTTATTTCGCTGTGCTTAATTTGGCACAAAACCCGAAGTATGGAGCCCTCAAGGATAATTGAACTCACTCGTAATGGTCTACTCAATATGGTGCCATTCTTTCATTAAATGACTAGCCTCTGAAATTTGTAGACCAGTTCATATACAGTGGTAGCAATATATCTTCTACTGAAAGCGATATCAACATACGCAAGAAGTGTGGACTGTTATTGACAGGTTGTTAGGAAGTGCCCGTGGTGTAATGGTTATCGTCGTAGGAGATGGACACGGCGACACGAGTTCAAATGCTGAACGAGATTGATTGCATTTCACATAGCACTAATACCCTTGCGAAAAGTATGAATCCAATAATTCTCCCTCCAGCTATAGGGCAGACAAGGTTCTTCAGCCTTGGTGAGGCAACTAGTCTAGGAGAAGGAAAACTCTGAATTCAAACCCGTTAAAATCCGCTTAAAAATTGACCTTGTGGAGGGGTTGGTAAATATGGTTATTGACATATTGTAGATCACATGAAAATCCGATCTCAGTGATAAAATAAAAGGGTAATTCTTCCAGCCTATAGCCGTATCAGTACTTTTGTATAGTTGCATCACTTAAAGAAAAATCTAGATGCAAACTACTCAATTATGCTGAGAGCTGTTTTGAACAAATCCTGGACGCTGGACCCTACAAAACTGCTCCTGTATGGCCAGATACCTCCCATCTACAAACCATTCTAGCAACGACGAGGAAGACATGAGTACTGATGGTGAAGTAAAGACGAACCCATAAGTGACATTCTCCCATGGACTCTTACGTATGGACACACAAGTTTTAGCCGATTAGCCAAAAACTTACATTCATAAGTTCTGTGTGGATACTGAATGTCATCTAGGGGATATGGCCGTTACAGCCCAGAATTTTTGAAAGACAGACAAACCAATAATATCAGTCATAAATTTCACGGGGGTAACTAAATTTTATTCTTTAATGAATTTCAGGACTGACACGCTAGAAAGCATTTTTAAAAAATTCTAAGATATTTACGTACACTGTACAAAAATTAACACTCATTCGATAAATCTTTGGAAAAATCTTTACCAAATATTATTGATAAAATAATTCTTAAAAAGAGAACGTTTGTTTAAAACTCATCCTCCTGTTATTTGTTTTGATGGTGCTATCTTTAATTAATTTCAGTGTTAACATTTTTATCATAAGTACTCGGAAAATTCCTCTCTTCAACATTTTTTTAAAAATCTTAATTCTTTTCATTCATTGTTTTACTTTTTTTCTTCCTTAGTCTATATTCTTTCTTTCTTTCTTTCTTTCTTTCTTTCTTTCTTTCTTTCTTTCCCGTTCATTTCATTTCTCCTTTTTTGCTCTTCGTTAGCATTTTTCTTTCCTTCTTTCGTTTTTCCTTTTTTCCATTTTGATTCATCCGCTACAATATTGAGCTACATTTAGTTACGAACTCATAACTCATAATTCGTTACAATATTCACGTTACCCTCGTAACACATTTTTATGTTAATTTTGGTTAAACTAGCCACAACGAAATAGTGGTGTTGACACTCAATTACTTTATTCAGTATCAAGCGCAAAAACAATGTTCTGCCTGTAAAGACTGGTTTCTTAGTAAACTATGCTTAAATGCAGCACAAGACCATATAAATGGGGCACCTAATGAGCCTCGAACTCACTCGTGAAGGTTAACACCACCAAAAGCGCTAAACTGGGCTCT
The DNA here is from genome assembly GCA_963585895.1 of Sepioteuthis lessoniana. Taxonomy (NCBI): domain Eukaryota; kingdom Metazoa; phylum Mollusca; class Cephalopoda; order Myopsida; family Loliginidae; genus Sepioteuthis; species Sepioteuthis lessoniana. The sequence continues at coordinate 23,741 of CAUZXS010003998.1, read as the reverse complement.
TTTATATTATCATAGTGGAGCTGCGAGCAATGGCTATGAAGTTGTACTTTACAATCCCCAAAGCGCCAAGGCTGAAACTTCACCATCAGAATGTTTAGTGTCACACCCAGGACACTCGATAGGGAGAGTCTTACCTCTCTGCAGAGATGCAGTCGGCCTACACTACAGCCCAAGCCAACTGGGCTGGTTTACATAAAGAATTTTATTTATATACAGAGGGCAGAAGCAAAATATGGAATAATTTTAAAAACTTTTTTTTAGTCTAATTAGTCCAATTTTTGAAATAAAAATAAAAAAGTAATAAATCAAAATTTTCATGATTAGCTCTATTATTCAAGCGCTTTTATTATTAAAATTCAGCCCAATATGAATAAACAAGAAAAGAAACGACAAAGTATCTATGATTTGCTTAACGCCGAAACCATGCCAAAAAAAATTCGGAAATAATTGGAGTTTCTTTATGGCCTCCATCAAGCCCTGACATTAACCCCCTTGATTACGTTATATTGGGCGATTTAGAAAACAAAATAAATGCAACTACCCTTCCAAGTATTGATTCGCTTAAGACTGCTATTGAGAAGGAATGGAATAAAATGCTTGAAGAATTTATTTTGATGGCATGTAAATCGTTTCGAAGGTGTTTTGATACAATAAGTGAAAAAAAAAAAAAATGGCGGTCATATTGGGTAAATTTACTCTTTTGAGTCTATCTTCTTATTTTGTTGTTTATTTTTTAAAACTAAAATTAATCTTGTTTTATAATAGAGTCGTTTATTATTATACAAAAATATTCTTAATTTTGCCTCCACACTCCGGGTTGGGTTTTTGTTTAGTGGCATATTAACTTTCGAAGGTTATTTAATGCCAAAGCCATCCTTCGAGAAGAACAGATGTGATACTATTTAACCCATAGCTAGGAAGATAAGGGGGTTCATACATTTACTAAGGGTATATGTCTGAAAACGAACGTAATAGCGCGACTGGAGTTCGAACTCGCTTACTACGATTCCGTAGTCAAGCGTTTAAACCGTTTCATCACGAGGATACAGAGAAAGAAAGAAAGAAAGAAAGAAAGAAAGAAGAAGAAGAAGAAGAAGAAGAAGAAGAAGAAGAAGAAGAAGGGGTGAAGGTAATGGGTAATCCCGTTAAGGGACTGATTTCATTATTCAATAGGTCATGTAGGTTAAATATGTCTCCAAATCTAAACATGGGAAACACTTTTTAAACGAGAATTTTCTCCTTTATTTTTATGAATGGCACATTAACTTATTGAAACCAAATTAACAATCATTTATAACGTTTTTTTCGGGGTGGTGTTTTATGGCTAACGTGCTTGACTGTGACATCGTAGTTGCTAGCGTGCTGGACTGCGACATCATAGTGAGTTCGAACTCCAGGTATACCTTTACATTCACTTTCAGACAAACAACCTTGGGAAAGGCAGGAACTTCCTTATCCATTTAGCTTTGACATTAAATAATCCATGAAGGTTGATATGCCATTTAACAAAGAAATCAAACCGTACATGTTTTTTTTTCTTCAAACTTGCATCAAGGTACTAACTACTCACTAATTACTAACTTTTGTCGTTTTTCACATTTTGTATTCTCCTTTATGAAAAAAAAAATGCGGGTCCTTATAAGGAAAAAAATTATTTTAACCCAAATTTTCTTCTTTCGTTATACTGGGGCATGATAAGCTTCCATGTGTCAGTGTGTACATATATATTTACTTACCCCTATGTGCGAGCACGATGCGACACAAAGTTATTTCTAATGGAGTTTTACAGGTTTTAATTTAAAGTTTTCCTTCGAGACGCGTTGCCATATGAATGTTAAATAACACAGTCTGCCCTACAATCTACCCATCACTTGAGTGAGAGTTATTGGATTCATGCCTTAAAGGTTCGCCGCTATGGAAAATGCAAAAGGTTCTATCCAGGATTCAAGTTCGTGTTGCCGCTTCCATTTTCTTCAACGGTAACCATTACACCAATGTGTACATGTGTATCATCATCATCAACATCATGTCGTGCCGCTAGCACGGATATCCCTGACCCTCCCTCGCCACTTTTCCCTATTGTTCATCGCCTCTGGCAGGTCTTCAGGGCTACACCCCGTATCCTCACATAGCTGCTGTATTTATGTTCGAGCTGGTCGTCTCGCTTTTGCTTGGCCATATGCGGGGGTCCATTGGAGTACATCACTTATGAGCTCGTCCTTGCTTCTCCAGCAGTGTCCTGCATGTCAGTTTCGTCTACCTTGGATAGTTTTCGTGATGGGAGGCAGGTGGCCGGATAGTTGGTGCTATGTGGGGTGTTGCCGCCAGGACTTGTTCAATATTGCTCGCAACATTCTTGTGTAATTGCCGTCTAGCTTCTTCTCCAGCCGTTTAGTTAGCGTCCAAGTAGTGCATCCACATAGCAGTATCGATGTGACCGCTGCCTGGAAGAAACTGCGTTTTATTTTATCGGTCAGGTCTGATTTCCATATGTTCGATAGTCTATCGATAGCTGTCCATGCCTTCGTTAGCCGCGTGTTGATGTCTTTTTCGGTTAATGAGACACTGCTTCCTAGGTAGGTGTATTTGTCTACTAGTTTCAGAAGGGTTCCGTCTAGTGTGGTGATGTTGCCTGTTTGATTATAGCACATATATTCCGTTTTGTGTGCATTGACATGGAGGCCAATGCCTGCAGCGGCTCGTTCCAAACTATGCAGTAGTGTTTCGGTTTGGTTGGGTGATTTTCCAGTACCTTTTGACATATATTTAGACATGAAGATATAAAAAAGTTCCGTATCTGATCTAGGCTATGCAAAGTTGACATTGAAAGTTATTCGCGGTTACTCGAGGTCAAACAACGAAAATCTCCCCGGTTATTGATGGCAGAGTTTTCTTCATTCATTCTTCACAATTATTAATAGCAACAAAATTAATTTTTATACAAATTTTCGGCATTTTTTCGTCACGTATTACTTTTCTTCAAATGTTCATGGATGTATCAGTACCTGAGGTAGGTATTTACAAATTTCTTCGATGCCTGAAGAAAAATAATTTCAACCTTTTCAAGGAGGAAGAAATAGAATATTTGAGTAGATTCTGTATAAGCAGAGATACTTTTTTGCTTATTGGTATATCAACCTTCGAGGGTTATTTAATGCCAAAGCCATCCTTGTTGAACAGCAGTGATACTATTTAACGCACAGATGGGAAGGTAAAGGTGTCCATACTTTTCCTAAGCATATTAGTCAGAAAGTGAAAGGAATAGCGCGAGAGGAGTTCGAACTCGCTTACTTTGGAGGCTGCACTCCACAACTTTTGTCATTACGCCACAGGGAATCCGCTCAGAGTTGTCTATGTTTAAAAAGTTATTTTACACTGTGTAAAACAGATGAGGCTAATAATTTTCTTGATAATTTGTGAGGAAAATCAATTGATTTTAAATTATTACTACAAAAATTTTCTCATGTATTTTATAAAGAACCAAATTGTCTTTTTTGCTTCTTTTTTTTAAAGATATTTTCTTTTCAAGTTTCGAAGAAAAAAATTCTTTTTTTTTCATGTGATTACACCATTTCAATATAAATAATTTTTGTACAAAGTCTACAGTTTTTTTTAACAAAATCATTGCGTTTTATCCGAGAAGGAAAATTTTAAGCTCATAGATCCTCCTGGACAATCTTCCTTATTAGTTACGCTCGACGAGGGAGGAATTTAGATAGATTAAAGATAGAGCATGGAATTTAATAATGATGCCCAAGACTTTACACCCGAGGGATTACATTGACAACCTCTTTGTCAATAAGTAGAGGAGAAAGAGTAATCGACAGGATTGAGGATTGTGCAGATGCAACAGTTCATTGTGCAGAGAGCCTTGGTGAGTCAACTAGTCTAGGAGAAGGAAAACTCTTAATTCAAAACCTGTTAAACTCCGCTTAAAAATTGACCTTGTGTCATATCCTGCCCGAGCAGAGGGGTTGGTAAATATATATATAAGTCACAATAACATCAGTCATTTGTTTGCACAGTTAGTTTGCAGGTAATTTTATTTTTAAATGAGTTAGAACTAATTTGTTTGCACACTAGTATTGCTATTGTTTCTATACAGTTAAATGGTTTCAATTATTGCTATCAAACACAAATAATTCTATTCAATATTAATCATTTATTTGTAGTCAGTCAAGTAGTTACAAGTATACCTTATTAACTCTTATTATTTTATTCAACAATATTCATTCAATTGTACACAGTCAATTGGTTCGAATTATTGCTATGAAACTTGTGGACGAGTTCACCTTCCTGGGAAGCAGTGTCTCATCAACCGAACCAGACATCAACATGCATCTAACAAAGACATGGACCGCTGTCGATAGGCTATCGGTCATATGGAAATCAGACCTTTCCAAGCAGCGGTCGTATCGATACTGCTATATGGATGCACTACATGGACGCTAAAATATGTATGTAAAAAAGGCTTGACCGCAATAATACAAGAATGCTGTGAGCAATATTGAACAAGTCCTCGAGGCAGCACCCCACAAACCAGCAGCTGTACGGCCACCCGCCCACCCATCAAAAAATATCCAAGTTAGACGAACTAGACATGCAGGACACTGCTAGAGAAGTAGGGACGAACTCATAAACGACATACTCGTGTGGAACTCCTTACATGGACAAGCAAAGGTTGGACGACCAGCTAGAACCTATATATAACAGCTCTGTGCTAATAGAGGATGTAGCCTTGAAGACCTCCCAGGAACGATGGACGATAAAGACGAGTGGCGGTTGAGGGTCAGGAAGATCCATGCTGGCGGCGCGACATGATGATGGTAATGATTGCTATGAAATACCAATAATTCAATTTAGCCACACACTTAAAGAGTTTCAAGTATTGCTATCTAACACAAATAATTCTTTTCAATCTTACTCATTTATTTCCACAGTTAAATGGTTTCAAGTATTGCTATGAATCACTAACAATACAATTAGATATCAGTCATTTGTTTACACACAATTAACAGGTCAAAACAATTCTATTTCTAATAATTCAGTTTAGCGTAAGTCATTTGTTTGAACATAGTTTGAATGTAAAACAGTTCTATTTGATCTGTAGATAGGACCCTATCAGGTGCTACCACTCAGGGTCAGAGTGAACCTGGGAATAATGGCAATTAAGGGAGATTTCACATTCTCCAAAGCCCCACTGCTGGAGCCTCACCACCAGATTGTTTAGAGTCATATCCAGGATAACCGTTGGAAGGGGTCTTACCCATCTATAGAGATGCAGTCTGTATATTCTACAGCCCAAGCTGACTGGCCTGCAGAATAATAAGCGTAGGTGATGTGGAAACAAAGATGAAACAGTTAATTACCTTATGAGTGAATGCGGCAAACTGGCAAGGAACAAAAAAAGAACTCAAGAGTTTGCATGATTGGGTAGGAAATGTGATCTACTTGAGACTTTGAGATACATATGGATTATTTAGTCCAGGTCAGAAAACCAGAGCTATTAGCAAGAAAAAAAGAACTGTCCATCTGGTATATCTTGCAGTTTCAGTGGACCACTGAGTGAAAATAAAAGAAAGCGATAAGATACTAGAATCTTGCCAAAGAGATGAAAAACTGCGATACCAATTTTATTTGGTGCCTCTGGAACTGTCTTCAAAGGCTTGGAAAAGAGACTGGGTAGCGGTAGGTAAGAGGAAAATCGAGACCATCCAGACCACAGCACTTTTAAGATCAGCTAGAATCCTTAGAAAAGTCCAGGTGATCTGAGGAGTCTTGCTATCGTTCAGATTTTACTGAAAAACAGTTAAATATTGTTGATGGGGCTTTAAAATATACTGACTGTATCCCCTGCAAAGAGAGTAAACACTCCGTTAAATCGATGTTCCAGCTATGACACTAAACTGCATCTGATGGTGAGGTTCTAGTTCTAGAAAGTGTGGCGTACCCCTTCATTGCCATTACTTCCAGGTCCTTTCTGACCCGATTTAATAGTACCTGTTCGAGTCCCATCTATGAGTTAAGTAGATCTCTGAAAATTATTTGTATTCGATAGGACCGTATGTAAAAAAAAAAAAAAAAAAAACAACCAAAGTAAAGTTAAATGTACATATGAATGTACAATGAATGTGATTCCTTAACCTTTAGGCATGAAACATCCCCAGACGGGTTGAAATGCCGTGAAAATCAAGCAATTAACTAATCAATTTATCAGTCGAATAGTTTAAGCTGGCGTGAAAAACTAGCAAAGAATGATAATAATCATGGGGCTGATTTATATAATTCAAGTGCTGTGCCATATCTGAAGTTATTTTCTCCCTCCCTCACCGGGCAATGACAGGTATCCCTGCTTGAGTGCATATATGTCAGAGCTGTTTATCAACATGGACGTTTCAGTTGTGCAGTGCGCAATAGACGAATATCTCACCGATTAATATAAATATAACGCCTGTCTTTTCTCTTGTGAGTCAGACGAAAATTTCGCACGCACATCTAGCATATTTCCAGACCTATAATCTATCGAGAAACAGCACTGGTCAGCGCTTAACCATGATTTATTTTTCCGAGGTGAAGCCTTCTGTCAGAGGCGCAAGATGACGTACGTCCGCTAACAGGCCGGCCATTGTTTGTCCAGTGTACCAAGTGACGTCAGACAATATGTCTTCAATGTTGATGGCGGGCGTTTCGCTACTACAGATACTTATCATAATGGAAGATATTTGGCTAGTGAAGAATGGACAATGACGTTCCGGTAGACAGATGAACCATAGCTCTCATGATGATAAACATTTATTCCTGGGAGGCTGTAAATCGTGTTACCGATCCATAAAGGTAGGTAAGAGAAGTCGATCAATAAGAAATAATTGTAGTCACCATTGCTCTAATGGTTGGCATCTTTAAAAAGAAAGCAATTTTCAAGAAATTAACACAGCAAAAAATAATGATGTGAATGAGGTGATATTAAAGCCGCTGTTGCTTAAGTACACGAGTAATACCCCAATTTTATCCGTAATGCATTCTTTAACTCTTCACTAACTCTTCAATAATATTTTGCAAATGTACAGTACGCTTCTACTGTTAAATTAACGATATAATTTTATCGTAAAGTATTTGTAACGCCTAAACATAAACTACTAGTCTGCTAGTAACATTTTATTTATTTTGAACACTGAATTTTAATTCGTTCTATAAGAACTCCTATACAATACCTTTTGCCAATTAAATCATTTAATAATAATAATGATAATAATGAAAATAATCTTGGATACTTAGATAAGTCCTGGAGACTCGAGGAGATTCGCTATAACTCAGAATTCAGTGAAAAGCTGCCAGTTAAAATTGGCGTAAAAACTCACTAAGAGTATAATAATAATAATAATAATAATAATAACCCAGCACCTGTCCTAGAAAATGACTCGCATAAACTCCTATGGGACTTTAACATACAAACGGTTCACCTAATCCCGACCAGAAGACCAGACCTCATAATAATCAACAAAAAAAGAGAATGTGCAAAATTATCGACTTTGCTGTCCCGGCGGACCACAGAATAAATCTGAAGGAAAGTGAAAAGAAAGATAAGTACCTCGACCATGCTAGAGAATTGAAAAAGCTGTGGAACATGAAAGTAACGATTGTACCAATTGTGATTGGTGCCTTAGGCACAATAACTAAAGGATTATTAAAAGGTCTGGAAGACTTGGAAGTTGGCGGACGGATAAAGACTATCCAAACGACAAAATTGCTAAGAACGGCCAGAATCCTGAGAAGAGTTCTGGAGACTTGAGGAGACTTGCTGTCACTCAAACTCCCATGAAAAACCATCAGCTAACACTGATGTGAAAAACTCTAGAGGAGTAAATATTAATACCATGTAACATGAAATTGACGGTGATACTAATTGTAATCGGTGTGTTTGGTACAGTCACCAAATGATTGGTAAAGGGACTGGAGGACTTCGAAATTAGAAGACGAGTAGAGACCTTCCAAATTACAACATTATAAAGATCGGCCGAAATACTGAGAAGAGTTCTGGAGACCTGAGGAAACTTGCAGTCACTCAAAACCCAGTGGAAAACCATCAGCTAATTCTTGTGTGAAAAACTCTCAAAGGAGTATATAATAATAATAATGATGATGATAATAACAATGAAAAATATGCCATGCAAGTACTGAAAAGCGGCAAACGACACCTGATGGACTGAATGGATCTACCAAATCAAGACAAGATTAGAGCGCTCGGAGAAAAGGAAACGTACAAATACTTCGACATCTTGGAAGCTGACATCATCAAATCAGTGGAGATGAAAGAAAAAATTTAAAAGAATATCTCAGGAGAATGAGAAAGCTACTTGAGACAAAACAATGTAGCAGAAAACTTACCAAAGGAATAAATACCTGGGCTCTATCCTAGTTAGATATTCGGAACCATTTTTGAAGTGGACCAGAGTAGAACTTAAGCAAATGGACCAAAGAACAAGAAAATAATGACCATGCATAAGGCAATTCATCCTAGAGATGGCGTTGACAGACTATACGTATCAAGAAAAGGGGAAGGAAGAGGACTTTCAAGTATTGAAGACAGCGTTGACGCAACAATACGACTCGAGGAATACATAGAAAAGTTCGAAGGAGGAAGACTGACTACAGCCACTAGAAATGATACTGACAGCACGAAGACCAACAGAATGACAATGACTAGAAAACAAGCGACTAATAAGCAACATCTCACAGAAGAA
>CAUZXS010003998.1:0-10000 GCA_963585895.1 Sepioteuthis lessoniana | reverse complement strand
ATTGGCAAGCTGTGACATAGCTTCAAGCGACTAATAATAATCCTTAGTACACAATTATAACTTCAAGTAACTGGTCTTAATATAAATAATTTGCACAAAATTACACAGGATAGCCTATAAAAGACTGGCCCATGAAAAAAAAAAACAAAAAACAAAATACACTTTTAGCTGCTGCTTCTGTGCAAACAATTTTGCAATGACCGCTTTGTGGGTGGTCTGTCTCAATACCACAAGTTTTAAATCTGTGCACTAAGCTCTTTATCATGTCTATACTTAAAGGATTCTTCACATTAAACTGAGTGACACGGTCTTTTCTTTTTGTTGAAATTCTAGATCTGTCAGTTGAATAATTAAATTCTATTATTCTAATAAATTCTTTCACTTTTTAACTAGACTTTTTTCATTTCTCAGGATTACTTATAATATTAGACAAATAGTATCAAAAATTAAGTCAAAAACAAGAAAGTTATGACTTTTTAAATTATGTCTGTCTTTTGTGGGTCACAAATATAGATGGAAATATAGATCATGCCCTTTACAGATGGAACGCGGTGAGAGTTGGAGGATAATGTATTTACAATAAAAGTAGTATGATGCCTCATTATGGTGTAATGGTTTGTTTGGTTGGTTGGTTGGTTTTACGGCGTGTTAGCGCAGTCACTTTTTAAATAATAGTATGGTCAATGATATGATCAGCGAATGTAGAAATTAGCGCAAAAAGAGTATAAGGCTAGAACTTAAACAAATGGACCAGAGAACAAGAAAACTAATGACCATGAATAAGGCATTACATCCTAAAGATAACGTTGACAGATTATATGTGTAAAGAAAAGGAGATAGAGGACTTACCAGCATTTAAGATAGCATTGACGTATCGATACATAAACTCGAATACTACATAGAAAAGCGCGTAGGAGGAAGGCTGATTAAATCTACCAGAAACAATACTGACAATACAAGGATCAACAGAACGAAAATAACCAGAAAACGAAAGTGGGAAGAAAAACAATTCTATGGACGTTTGAAGCGACTAATAAGCGACATCTCACACTAGAAAACCTCGACCTGGCTAAGTAAGAGAGAAATTTAATCTCTTCTAATAGCAGCACAAAACAACGCCATAAGGACCAATCATATGAAAGCAAGAATAGATAAGACACAACAAAACAGCAGATGTAGGTTATGTGGTGATAGAGACGAAATGATTAATCACGAAAGCGAATGCAGCAAATTAACGCAAAAAGAATATAAAATCAGACACGTCTGAGTTGGCAAGGTGATCCACTGGGAATTGAGCAAGAAATTTAAATTTGACCATACGAACAAAAGGTATATGCATAACCCAGAATCTGTCCTGGAAAATGAGACGCACAAACTCCTCTGGGATTTTGAGATACAAACGGATCACCTAATCTCAACCAGATGACCAGACCTTGTAATAATCAACAACAACAACAACAAAAAAGAAAATGAGAACTTGCCACCAAGTGGATTTTGCTGTCCCGGCTGATCACAGTGTAAAATTGAAAGAAAGCGTAAAGAAGGATAAATATTTCGACCTTGTTTGGGAATTGAACAAACTGACGGTGATACCAATTGTAATTGGTGCTCTTGGTACAGTCACCTAAGGATTGGTTCTAGGATCGGAGGTCTTGGAAATAAGAGGACGAGTAGAGACCATCCGAACTACTGCCTTATTGAGATCGGCCAGAATACTGAGAAGAGTCCTGAAGACGTGAGGGTACTTGCTGTCTCACAAACTCCAGTGAGAAACAATATGCTAATGCTGTTGTGAAAAACTCAAAAAGGAGTCAATTAAAATTATCATTTTATAAACAATCACGACAACTTGTAACTATTTTAACAGATGTATTTTCCAGATAGTTTATAGTATACTAATCATTATATAGTTTCAAGTATTCCGATCTAATTCAAGTAATTTGTGTACAATTCTAAAATTCAAATAATTATAATGATAATAATCTTTTGTAAACAATCATAGATTCAAGTTACTATTCTTAATACAAATATAATTTTCACTCAGTTAAATGGTTTAACATATTTCTATTGATACGTATACTTGTGATGTTTCAGATAGTAGCAACCAACAGACACATTGGGAGAGGAGTAGTGGGAAGTTGTTGACCGTAATTTCCTGAAGTAAAAAGAATGAGACCTTTTTTGCCTACCAGCGCGAATTGGAAGGCGGGTGGTTGAGTTTGAAACGACACATTCGAAGCAGAGACCTACGGCATGAACAGTCGAACAAAGAAATGTGACATGAACAGTTGAATAGTAATATGCAGCGTCAGCATTTGGGAAGAAAAGGAGCGACTACGTCCTGAAAAATGGGCAATAAAGAAAAAGCCTGATAGAACATAATTTTTAATTATGTCTGTATAACGAGTATTCGTGTTAAACACCATTCCTCAGATAAGTTCTATTCGTATATCTCTTGAACAGTATTATATGTATATATGTCATATGTTGTTGAAAATTGAGGGTGTCCTCCTAGTATAATGGTTAAAGCGATGGACTGCGAAATCGTAGTAAGCGAGTTCGTACTCCAGTTGCGCTATTACGTTCACTTTCGGGCAAATACCATTTGGAAAAGTATGAACCCCCTAATCCTCCCATCTATAGGTTAAATAGTAACACTACTGTTCTTCGAGGAGAATGGCTTTGGCATTAAATAACCTACAAAGGTTGATATGCCATTAAACAAAGAAACCAACTAACCTTGTTGAAAATTGTCGATTTGTTTAATTTTATTTTGCTAGTCCTTCTGATAAGTTGTTTCCACGCTGTAATTCCTCAACCTGCTGTCGATACCTTTTTTTTTTAATTATTATTATTTCCCGTGAAATATCCCTACGAGCCCACTCGGGAAATTGGACGAATTATAAATTCTTATTCGTTTACGTACTCGTTGACGATGTGTCCGGGGACAAGGAATACTAAAATATCGTGACTATCGTCCGGACACGAGAGAGGGACCTAACAAATATGGTGGCTATCGCCCAGGATGTAACACGAATTCTAATAATTTTTAAACAGATCTATTCGACCCATAGATGGGACCCTAAAAGGTACTAGTGCTCTTAATCAGTGTGGACCAAGGAGTAATGTCAGTGAAGGAGAAGTCAACGATTCCCACAAAGCTCCAGTATTGGAGCCTCACCACGGGATACAGTTTTTTATACTCAGAACATCGTTTCGTACAGAGAAAGCGAGGAAGGCTTGCTGACAATTAATAGAAAATTTAATTCTCACTGGCTGTCCCATATAAGGTCTGATATATGTTTTAAGATAATTATTACTATTTAACGATAATCATGTTTCCTCACTGCAGTATAGTTTCAAGTATTCCTATCTAACAGCAATAATTTTCAAACAGTTGTTTAGTTTCAAGTAATTAATGATAATAATCTTAAGCTTCAAGAGGATGTTCTCGTGGTGTAATGGTTAAAGCGATGAACTGCAGAATCGTAGTAAGCGAGTTCGTACTCCAGTCGCGCTATTATGTTCACTTTCGGACAAATGCCCTTGGGAAAGATATGAAGCCCCTTATCCTCCCAGCTATGGGTTAAATAGAAACACGACTGTTCTTCTATGAGGATGGCTTTGGTATTAAATAACCTACAAAGGTTGATATGCCATTAAACAAAGAAACCATGCAAGAAACCTTCAGCTTCAAGTAGCTGTTCTTAATACAAATAATTTGTTTCCCATTATATTTGACTCTAAAAGGGACAGAATTTACCTAGAAGAAGTGGCAATAAAGGAGGTCTTCACTCTCCCAAGGAGTCCAGAACTGGACATTGCAGTTAGACACAATTTTTCATACCCAGGATACTGCTTCACATGGATTTAGTAAGTTAGGCATGTAGACTATAACCAGTGAGTTTAATTCTCATTGAGTGCCCCTATTTCTAGATTCGTGTTAAATGACCATGAGAAAATAGCTTGGCGTTTTTGATTATAAACCGTCGGTATGCACTAAGTTATTGTAACGACAGAAAAGACAAATGGATTGACAGACAGAAAGACAGGCATACATTGACTGTCTATACAGATTACGAAAGGCAGATTCAATTGTACTCTTCGCTCAGCGTCTCGGTCACTGGCTCATCAATCCATTCAACGATGTCTGCCCAAGCGTCTGTCAAAATCCAAGGGCTAATTGCACAGCCCAAGCGTACATTTAGTTTTAGCGTCGGCGGATCAACTGAACTGCTAAATGGCCTGACCGCTTTTTCCTCAGCTCATTCTTCACGGTGAACCCAACTGCCTCGCGTGATACGCCCATCTGAACTAAGCGCTCATATTTTGTGTGTCAAATCTAATAAGAAGAAAGAATAGATCTTCAACTTTTGAAAAAGGGTCGACGGAAAAATAATTGTACGAGGAGCTGACTAGATGGCGTTGATTTGAGGGTGGGGATAGGGATAAACGGCTTAGTTACCTATCTTAAATTATGTCTTAATATCTATTAACTGTGTGTAAAGGTTTCTGGCGAAAACTCGGTTTTCAGTTGAGAATACAGTCACTAGTTTTCGAAAACGGCCTCTGGAAACATTTTCACGCGAGTAATATTAATTTTACTCCAAGCCTTTTATAACTGAAAAAAAAAGACTATATACAAAAGGTCTATAATTGCATTAGAAAAAAAAGAACATCTATCTGTTTATCTATTTATCTATCTATGGAAGTAAAAAATGGAAAAGAATCCGACATTATGGAGAAAAAATTGAAAAACAAAGTAATCCAAAGCGGAGAATTTAATGTGAAAGAAAGTCGACATTATAACGTTTCGGTTTTAACAAACCATCATCAGGACTTTAAAAAATTGAAGATGCCGACTGTTGATGGATCAACGATGGATGTTTAATTAAACAGCCATCGTTGATTTATCAATACTTGGTATCATCAATTTATCTATCGGTCAATGGTCATTTCTAGACAGAGAGAAAATGCGTATGTATGTGTGCCTGTGTATGTGTGTGTATGCATGTGTGTGTGTCAAAAAGAGAGAGGAAGAAAACAGGCGTGTTTAGGAAAGCAAGAGAGAGAGAGAGAGAGGGACAGACAGACAGACAAATAGATAGAGGCAGAGAGAGAGAGAGAGAGGGAGAGAGAGAGAGAGAGGAAGAGAGAAAGCAAGTGCATAAACATGAGAAAAAGAAGGAGAAAGAGAGAGAAAGAAAAGGAAATCGATTTTGTGAAAGTAAGAGTATGAGAATAAGTTAATGAAAAAGAGTAAGAGAGAGAGAGAGAGAGAGAAAGAGAAAGAGAAAGAAAGAAAAGATTGAAAAAGAAAGTGAGAGACAGAGACAGAGAGAAACAAAGAGAAGAAAGAGTATGAGAATAAGTTAATGAAAAAGAGTAAGAGAGAGAGAGAGAGAGAGAGAAAGAGAACGAAAGAAAAGATTGAGAAAGAGAATGAGAGACAGAGACAGAGAGAAAAAAGAGAAGAAAGAGTATGAGAAAAAGTTAATGAAAAAGAGTAAGAGAGAGAGAGAGAGAGAGAGAAAGAGAAAGAGAAAGAAAGAAAAGATTGAGAAAGAGAGTGAGAGACAGAGACAGAGAGAAAAAAGAGAAGAAAGAGTATGAGAATAAGTTAATGAAAAAGAGTAAGAGAGAGAGAGAGAGAGAGAGAGAAAGAGAACGAAAGAAAAGATTGAGAAAGAGAGTGAGAGACAGAGACAGAGAGAAAAAAGAGAAGAAAGAGTATGAGAATAAGTTAATGAAAAAGAGTAAGAGAGAGAGAGAGAAAGAGAAAGAAGGAAAAGATTGAGAAAGAGAGTGAGAGACAGAGACAGAGAGAAAAAAAAGAAGAAAGAGTATGAGAATAAGTTAATGAAAAAGAGTAAGAGAGAGAGAGAGAGAGAGAGAAAGAGAAAGAAAGAAAAGATTGAGAAAGAGAGTGAGAGACAGAGACAGAGAGAAAAAAGAGAAGAAAGAGTATGAGAATAAGTTAATGAAAAAGAGTAAGAGAGAGAGAGAGAGAGAGAGAGAAAGAGAAAGAGAAAGAGAGAAAAGATTGAGAAAGAGAGTGAGAGACAGAGAGAAAAAAGATTGAGTGAAAGAGAGAGAGAGAGAGAGAGAGAGAGAGTGTGTGTGTGTGTGTGTGTATAAGTTCGTATGCAATTACAAGCATTCATATAGAAAGATGCTTATCCAGAAACAAAGCATGTAATTCGCCCTTAGTGACTTGTGTTTCTGTGAGGGTGCATATGTATCTGTGTGTGTGTGTGTTTGTGAAAGTGTGTGCGTATATACATATATATATGTTTGTGTGTGTGTGTGTGTGTGTTTGTGAATATGTATATATCCTAATATTATCCAACGCCAAGTCAGTCGATAGTGGGAACGATTTTATTTTCGGATTTTCTGACTACAATATCCATGGAATTCAAAATCCAAAAGAGAGCTCAATGTAAAATAAATTACAGAGCCAATGAATGAATAAATAAATATTATTACAAAATTGTTATAAACAGGAATATAAATTATATATTAATTAATACAAATATTAATATGAATTACTATAAACTTTAAATATTATTACAAAAAATATGAACAATCTTTAAGGGCTTTCTTTTATATGGTATATTATATATATATATATATATATATATATATATATATATATATATATATATATATATATATAGCGTCCTGCGTGTCTAGCCACACTGAAGAGTTCTGATAAAGAACGAAACAGTCTGTCTGTGGATGACTATATATATATATGTGTGTGTGTGTGTGTATGTGCGTATATATATATATATATATATATGTGTGTGTGTGTGTGTGTGTGTGTGTGTGTGTGTGTTCACGCGCATGTGTGTGCGTGTGCGTGTATATATATATATACGAAAAAATATGGATGCATCCGTGTTCGAACCTAACAACTGTAAATGATCGACTTAGTGTTTATCGGAACAATAAGTTAATGCTTCACTCTGCAGATAAATAAAAGAATTTCTCTTTATATAGTTTATATAGAAGACCACATCCCCCTCCCGGATTGGTGGGTACGCGCAATGACTTCCTTCTTTTTCTTTGCTCCTCCTTTCCAACCGCCCACCCAGCCGCCACTTTTCTCCGATAATCCACTCATGAAAACGAATCATTTTGCTTTCTAATTGTAACAGGATTTAGGATTTCTTTCTGGTCTTTTTTTTTTTCAGATTTATCTATTCATTCAGTCACTTATTTATATATTTTTGTAATATTTATTTCTGATTACAAATCCGGAGAGAAAAACTTTGTTCGCACGATTTGATAATTACTGCTTGCTTATACTTAAAGTCGCTCGGCAGAAAAGCGATCTCAGCTTTTTCCCCCCGATATGAGTAGTTTTATTTTGTTTTTTCCTAAATCCCGTTTGCGAATTCTAACTGATGACCGTTTTATTCTATCTTTTCTTTTTTTTACGTATGTATTTATTCCTACATTCATATTTGAAATCGATCTGCTCTTCAGGAACAAGACTGTGTTAAGCATATAATATGTACATATTTCGCGATATTTTCCTTCAATTCATAGAAATTCACGATCTATCTATCTATCTATCTATCTATCTATCTATCTATCTAATAAACGATGAATTCAGACGAGAAATGTTTGCTAGGAAAAGTGCAAGACGCTACTCCGACAGAGTAGGTATAAAACCTAGAAAAAAATATTAAATTATGAGCAGAAGTGTATTTCTTTAACTTGCTTACAATTATTCCGCAGTCCAGTGCTTTAACCATAACATCACGAGGAACCTCCAGCCCCCTGTGTTTGTTTAATTTGCTTGTAATGTGCACGGTCATCTGATGGAAAAGTGAGGAAAGTGGAAAACCAATTGTAATTATATAGTGGTGTAAAGTAGATGGTAAGATGTAAGTGCACATGATGCTCTTTAGCGAAAATAAAACATACTCAAATACATACATACATATATATATATATATATATATATATATATATATATATATATATATAATTCCTCTAAAATGGAACTCGTGTATATATATATATATATATATATATATATATATATATATATATATATATATATGGAAGAAAATAATGGATAGTAATCCGACAATTTGTGAAGAAAAATTGACAAGTAATCCAAATAGAAAGTAGGGATTTATAGAGAAACAAAGTCAGTCGACACTATAGCGTTTCGGTTCTGCTGAACCATCATCATAATAAAACCCCTCACAGTCCTGATGATGGTTCAGCAGAACCGAAACGCTACAGTGTCGACTTTGTTTCTCTATAAATCCCTACTTTCTATGTGGATTACTTGTTGTCAATTTTTCTTCACATATATATATATATGTATATATATGTGTGTGTGTGTGTGTTTGTGTGTGTAAGTGTATGTGTGTGTGTGTGTGGAAAAGGGTCAACGGTCTAATGATATTGAAATTTGTAAACCGTTAAAGATTTGTTCTCAAACCGTAAACGATGTTGCTTTTTTTTCAAAAAAGAATCCCATCTTTTGACGTCATCAATTTCAACTATATTTTCCCTGTGTTTACTCGTCTTCGCAAAACCAAACATTTAACCCTGATGAAGACTTTGGACTTGCATGAAAAACATTTTTTTTCTTTTATGATTATTTTATTTTTATTCTCATACTTAAAATAATTTTTCATAAAATGCTTTTTGTATGAGGGCAAATTCTAAAGTCGAAATGCGTCGTCAGAAATAAAATAAACAAATAAATAATAAATATATCATCAACTACACCAAATATATATCTTTCATCCGTTTACCTTTTTCCGCATACATTCTATCTGATTCATTTCAATCCCCCCAACAAACGTGCACCCCCCATATATATATATATATATATATATATATATATATATATATATATATATATTTTTTTTTTTTTTTTTTTTTAAAAGAAAAAATATATTTTAGCGATTTTTTTTCACGTAATTGTAAACCTTGCAGTGTTTGGAAATGGATTATATCAAAAATTATTTTAATCACGGAAATATATTTGTCTTGAGGCTATTCAAAATGACAGTAAATCAAACAGAATGCTCCAGGCTTGAACAGAGGTCTGTCATCAAACCTTTGGTGGCTGAGAAATGAAAACCATGTGAAATTCACAGAACCACGTGTGATGCGTACGGAGAAGCATATTTTAGATAAAAAAAAATGTTTATAAATTGGCTAAATTGTTTAAAGAAGGTCGAAATTGTATTCAAAATTAAGATCAACTAATCAGACCACCAATTAAGAGTACATCTGAAATGGATGATTCAGTTAATGTGCTCATTTTGGCTGATAGTAGGGTTACAATTGAAGTAATTTCTGAGCAAATTGGAACTTTTGTCGGTACTACACACAAAATTGTGCTTGGTGACCTTGCCCCTTTTTAGATCAGTTATTGTTGGGTTTCATCGGGAATATGCAAGGCCTCATACTGCAGCAAGAACAGTTGAAACCGTGTCAGTTTGATGAGGAACAGCTGCCACATCCTCATTAGAGTCCAAATCTGGGTCTCCTCTGATTTCCACTTATTTGATCCCTTCAAAGAATTTCATCGTAGAACAAAGTTTTCAAGCAATTATGAAATGAAGATGTCTGTGAACAAATGGTTAGAAATTAAATTGAAAGATTCTTGCGCTGAAGGAATACAAAAGCTTATCGTTTGATGGGGAAAATGTGTTTTAAAGAAGACATGCTGGGCACTGCAAGAGAAGTAGTGACGAACCCATAAGCGATATTCCCCTGTGGATTCCTGTACGTAGACCCATTAGTATTAGCTGACCAGCAAAAACTTACATACATCAGCTCTGTGTGGACATTAGATGCTGTTTAGAGGACCTGTTAAGAGAGCTGGCCAATAGGGAGGGATGGTAAGAGAGAGAGAGTGAAGGGAATTGATGATGATGATGATCGTTCAAAATCCATTACAGCCTCGACAATATCAGGTAATAAAGAAATATTTTTGTGTCTTTTCAATTATTGATGTGTA
>CAUZXS010003997.1:5000-32047 GCA_963585895.1 Sepioteuthis lessoniana | reverse complement strand
CTTGGTTTTCAAGCAAAACAAACAAGCGTTCCCTACCAAGAGAATTGGCGCAACATAATATTCTCGGGTTAAGTTTTAAATTTTGCCTTGTGTGGTAGCAAGCAGTTCTTAACAGACATCCTGAAAATGTTTGTAATAACCTCCATTATGGCTGATAGAGCTTCGTACTTTTACCGGTGAAACAGAGAAATGAACTTTTATCGAAGCGGAAGAAATTGGCGCCACACAGTCTTTCAAAAATGAATTTCATATATCAACAGAAAGTCGCCCTGTGGTCGGGGTTGAGAAGACGCTTACTGTAAGACTACCCCCTAAAACGTGGGTGTCATGGGTATGACCCTAAACTAAATCTGATGGTGAGGCTCAAGTTTTAAAGAGTTGGAGAGTGTAATCATCATCATTATGTCGTGCCGCAAGCACGGGAATCCCTGACCCTCTCTCGCCACTTCTCCCTATCGTTCATCGCCTCTGGCAGGTCTTCAGGGCTACAACCTGTATCCTCACATAGCTGCTGTATGTATGTTCGAGCTGGTCGTCCTGCTTTTGCTTGGCCATATGCGGGGGTCCATAGGAGTACATCACTTATGAGTTCGTCTTTGCTTCTCCAGCAGTGTCCTGCATGTCTGGTTTGGATAGTTTTCGTGATAGGAAGCAGGTGGTCGTATAGTTTGTGTCTTGTAGGGTCGTGCCGCTAGGACTTGTTCAATATTGCTCACAACATTATTGTGTAATTGTCGTCTAGCTTCTTCTCCAGCCGTTTAGTTAGCGTCCAAGTAGTGGATCGACAGAACTAAATGTGCCCAGTTATAATTGATAAGACAATACAATTAAGATTTTAAAAGACTTTCGAAACGAAAAAAATTTAAAGTAATTATAAAGTTTTATGTCTAAAAAACATAATTAGACCAGAGTATGTTAAAATGATCATTAGATCGAAAGACGAATCAAGAGAACTCATTTTGATTGACTGATTGACTTCAATGGCATGCCAACTGGTCTAGAGTCATTTTAAGCCCAGTCAACATGACACTAAACTGCATTTGATGGTGAGGTTCCGGTCCTGGACCATTAGTTTGGTTTGATTTTATGGCATATAAACCATTGTAGGTTATTTAATGTCAAATCATTTTTATACATTTTTATTAAATATATATGATTTGGTTTGGTTTGGTTTGGTTTTATGGCATATCAACCATTGTAGGTTATCTAATGTCAAATCCTTTTTATACATATATATTAAATATATGTGATTTGGTTTGGTTTGGTTTAATGGCATATAAACCATTATAGGTTATTCAATGTCAAATCTTTTATATATATATACATATATATATATATATATATATATATATATATATATATATATATATTAAATATATTTCTAAATACATTTTGTAGATAACATTTTTCATTCAGTTAAATGGTTTCATTTATTTCTATCTATAAGGCATAATTCTATTTACGATTAACCATTTCTTTGCACACAGTTAAATTTTTTCAAATATTGCTACTTAACACTAACAATTCAATTAAACATCAGTCTTTTTTTACACAACTAAATGACCAAACAGTTCTATTTCAAGCTATTCGGTATAGTATAAGTAAATAAAATTGGCGACCTTAGTCGATGGTCGCCCTAAGGCTCCCTTTTCAATAGCTACTACACCTAGGTGTAGGGGAGGACGCTACTACATTTCCTTGTTTGCTTCACTTTACCCTTCATCCTTACCTTATAATGCTGAGTGTTAAGCAAGGCGGCATCAAGTACCATTTTTGAGTCCTTGGTATGGCGGACCATTGGCGAACAGATTACTCATTAGGCCCATGGCCCGAATTCAATTTGACCCATAAATAGGACCCTATCAGGTGCTACCACTCCGGCCAGAGCAGACCTGGGAGTAATAGAAATTAAGGGTTACTCCAAATTCTCCAAAGCTCCAGCATTACTGGTGCCTCACAATCAGATTGTTTAGTGTCATATCCAGGACACTTGTTGGGGGAATCTTACCCCTCTGCTGAGATACAGTCTGTGTATTCTACAGCCCCAGCCGACTAGACCATCCTGGAACATAGAAAAATGTGGAGTACTCCTTCATTGTCATTACTCCCAAGCCCGAAGTGATAGTACATGTCATGATCCCATCTATGGGTCAAATACATCTATTTAACCATCTACTTTTCTAGAAACCGGCTATCTTCACATCGTTGTGTCTGGTGTCCAAATGACAGTCTTTACCTCGTCGCATCCGGTCGCCACTTAACTACTTCCTGTCTCCTATCCCGCATCCACTGTCTAATGGCGTTTTTATTGGAGTTTCTTTTTGCCAATCAGAACTCGTTGTCGATTCACTGCTGATACGTTTCTATTTTAAACCCGAGCGTCTTATCTTACAGTGTTCTCTCAGCCCCAACAACAAGGTGGTAGAATGAACATGCTTGTATTTACCCAAACCCTCCGGCACGAGCAGAGTACGAAACAAGGTCAAACCCGAGCGTCTAATCTTCCAGTGTTCTCTAACCCCCGACGACAAGGTGGTAGAATTTTGATTAATGAACATGCTTGTATTTACCCATCCCTCCGGCACGAGCAGAGTACGAAACAAGGTCAATTTTTAAGTCGTGTAGAATTGGTTTCATTTAAGAGTTTTCCTTCTTCTAGATTTTATATCATTTCAGTGTTAAAGAGCTCAGTCTGCCCAAAATTTTACCCAACGCTGGTGGACAGATAATAGTTGGATTCATATTTTGCCCAAGGGTATAAGCACTGTGCTTAATGCAAAGGACCTCGTCCAATATTTGAACTCGGGTCCATTTCCAACGGCAATAACCACTGCTCAATGATCGTCTTCATATTGTGGACGTGTTGCTCCTAAAATATTGTTTCTCCAAATCCTGGCTCAACAAAATATTACTACGGAACAACAACGATGGAAATTATTTGACATTTTTCGTTGTGTTTGAAACAAGTTTGTAATCTATTAAGAAAGTCGTCTTTAAGTTTGAACGAAAAGTACTTAAATACGCATGTTATATAATTAAAGAATGATTTTTTTTTATTTTAATCATTTTTCATTAATTATGTTTTACCATTCAGTTGGGTTGGGCTCTAAACTATTCGGGTGCATAGCCATTGGGTACAGATTTACGCTCGTGCGCAAAGGATATGGCAATCACCATTGTCATAATAACCCTCAGACAGGAAATGGGGCTGGAATGTGGATGACGTCATTTCCAGAAGAGATGGTTCTGAGAATTTGAGGATTTTGAAAAAGCGTCAGTTGAGAGTTGAGGTTGGACCATGCAGGCAGATAGTTCAGTTTCTGCCATACAGTTGAGAGTTGATGATGTAGTTGGGTTTTTCGGATCTCTACCGACAGAGATCTTAAACATCATAAGATGCGCAGCGCATTTGTGGGGTCAGATAGTATGGTCAGCGGAGTAAGAATTGTGTCTCTCTCCACGTATTGAAGAACTGAAGTCAAGAAATTAATAAAACTGTTCGTACCTGAACAACAGAGTCTGCCTGTGTATTTTTATTTGCCTGTTTTTGTATACGTATATGTATGGCTATACAACACGTAAATCTGTTGTTGCGTGTTCACACATACACACATATATATATATATATATATATATATATATATATTATCAAATTTAGGGTATAGGAAAATTTATATAAAGTAATTAGCAAATACATCATTGGTAATGAAAGAAGGGGAACTCTAATAAAATAATAAAACAAGCGAAGACCCTTTTGTCCGGCGCTTTTCAAGCTTTTATAGACTGGAAAATTAGATAAAACGGGGGTATATATTATATAATTTGGATTTCCAGATACGAGGTAAAAAAACCTACGTCACCTCAGTATCTAGCAGTTCCCCAAACATATTTAAAGTATGATTGTTTAACTGAGCATTTGCTAACTATAAATAGCTGCAGAACCAGTTATGAAGATGATTGTTTCTCTGTCCTGCATAGAGCTAGAGATAAATCCCACCTCAAATTTCTAGAGGCAATTTATATTTCTATGAATCGCCCCTCTCTATGCAGGCAGTTAGACAATCATACTTTGAATATTTTGGGGGAACTACTCGATACTGGGGTGACTTAGGTTATTTTTTTGTTTTTGTTTTTGTTTTTTTGTTTTTGTTTTTTCACCTCGTATCTGACAATCCAAATTATAAAATGTCCCCTAAATTCTTTTGGTTAGAAAAAATAAATATCATCATCATCATCATTAAGGCATGCCGATGGTAATGACTCTCTCTCTCTCTCTCTCTCTCTCTCTCTCTCTCTGTCCTAATCAAGCATCATCCTAGGTAAGTCTTATAGATGGCACCCAGTGTCCACCCTTGATGTATGTAAGTTTTTTTCATTGGACAAATTTGGTGTGTCCATATGTAGGAGTCCATAAGAGAACGTTGCTTATGAATTTGTATTTACTTCAGCAGAACGTCACGTCTTGCTCGTTTGTCTTGAATAGTTTACTAGATGACGGTGGGGATTGTTAGGCTTTGTGGAGTTCCCATGGAGGTTTTTGTCCAAGCATTTCACTAAAGTACAAGAAGTGCAACCATACAGTAGGACTGACATGACTACAACTTGAAAGAATTCCCGTTTTATTTTATCCGGGAAAGAATATCTATAGGGTCGATAAACTGTTAACAGAAGTCCACTTTTTATCAGTAGGTGTGCTAACATTGCTTTCAGTAGATGAGATATTGCAAACGAAGTATATGAACTGGTCTATTAATTTGAATTAGGATAGCACCATTTTGGTTAGAATATGAACCCTGTTTCATCTAATTTCACGTAGAGAACAATGCCTCCTGTTGCCGAGGTTCAGTTTGATCTGGTATATTTGCAAGAAACGCAAGATATCGTCTGCTTTTCGACGTTTGGTGTGTGTCTGTGTGTGTCTGTGTGTGCTTGAGACCATTTTCTATCGTGAATATGTCTCAAATTATTTGTGGGATGATATAAAAGCATCAGCAAAAATAAAATCAGTACCCAAAATACAAAATATAAAGTAACAACATCAAAACAAAATAATTCTTTCATATAATTCATTTTTGAAACTCAGCGTTGTGCCTAGCCATTGGCGTTATTTGACTTTCAAAATGACAAAATTATTACTGAAGTCGATGTCAAAATTTGGCTTAAAAATCAAATCTTCAAAATTAACGAGATAGATAGATAGAAACAGACATTATAACCAAAACAACATACATTTTTATTCACACTACAACAACAATACCAAAAGAGGTATCATTATAGGTTTTTATCTCAGAACCCTACGTATTTGTTCGTCGAAATATTGAAATGATGAATTCAGCCACATAGAAAACTCCTTCCTTAACTTCCTATACCCCAAATATTTCATACACTTTGCTAAATCTAATAACCTCAAAATCCACAATAAGAATCAACCTCAAACTAATGCCTACTCACAATCTTATAAAAATAGTTCCTCCCATAGATTTATAACTTTACCGAACAATTCTACTTCTCACAGCATAATAAAAAAAATAAATAAACTCGATATCAAAACTACCTCTTTACCCTCTAAAACGATCTGCGAATTAATACACGCTAGCCCTCAACGCAACATATTTTCAGATGCCGCTGTTTATTGTATCCCTTGTATGAATTGTAAATTATAATATATTGGTGAGACATCTCGGAACCTTCAAGTTCGCTTGAAAGAACACAAAAAAAAAGAATTGGTAACTTAAACAATGCACTATTTCAACACATTTCTCAATCTAATTCCGACTTCGATTTCAATTCTGCAAAGATGCTCATTTACATTCATAATAAAAGACTAAGACGAATTTTAGAAGCTGCTGCTATTTCACTCTGTAATTCTCTAAATACCAGTCCTGGCTTTTATAACATTTCTCCTTACTTGACCAAATCCATTTTAAATAGATACAATATATTCCATTTTTAGTTAATATATTCCACATATATCATAATTTTATACTTTCTCTTTTTCTTTTTGTCTTTCCTTTTCTTCCTCCTTTTGATTCAAAATCTTTCTCAATAAACAAACGTAACATATATTCTATATAGCACTCATAATATGTCACATGACGTAATTTAAAACGACAAACGCTGATTTCCTAATTAAACGGCCAACTTTTTCTTGTTATACAAATTTTCCCTAGGTTTTTGTATTTTGCATTTTTAAACATCCATTGTTGATCTAACATCACTAATATCATTCCGCATGGCCCTGATGATGGTTCACTAGAACCGAAACGCTATAGTGTCGACTTTGCTTCTCAACAAATCTCTCCTTCTGCTTGGATTACCTTGTTATCAAATTTTCTTTATATATTGATGGATTACACTCCATTACTTACTTCCACAACATATATATATATATATATATATATATATATATATATATATATATATATATATATATATATATATATACACCAACCCATTGGCTTAGTGGATAGAGTATTCACCAATCCCAGATCGAGTCATACCAAAGAATCAAAAAATGGTACTTGATACCTCCTTACTTAACAATCAGCATTATAAGGTATATATCAAGGGTAAAGTGGAGCAATCCAGAGAAAGAAATATGACCCTACCCAACACCTCGGTGTAGTAGTTATTGAAAAAGGAGCCTTCGGGTCGCCCTCGACTATGGACGCCAACATTACAATTATATATATACATATATAATTGAAAAACTCATTAAACCGTTATTTTGGCTATTATAAATTTATTTCAGCGGGCAAAGAGAAACGAGCTTCTTCAGATAGCCATTACACAATGGAAAGAAAAAAATTATATTTTTCAATGGACTCTTTAGAAATTTGCTCGGTAAGAAATTTATATATCAATTATCATATACTGAGCACTGTAAGGAATTTATATCTTAATTATCATATTTTGACCACTCTGTAAGAAATTTATATATTAAATATCATACATTGAGCTCTCAGTAAAACTTTATATATTAATTATCATACACTGAGCACTCCTGGAGACTTATAAGAATGCTTTTTTATATTCTCAAATAGAATCATTCCTAACTCATCTTTTTTATATGATAAATTGAACATACGATAGACAGATATTGTTTATTTGATTGATAGATAGATTTATAGATAGATCTCTTTGCAGATCTAAAGTATATATATATGAACAAAAATTAACAAAAGCAGATGGATAGATAGATATGAAAAAACTGGAACTGATTAGAACAGAACGAGATAATATGGTATCTTCTTGGGTTTTTTTGCGTAAATTCCGGTCTAATGGTAATTTACTAAGCTTTTTGCTTAGATGTGGCACAAGGCCATATGAAAGGGGCACCCAATGAGACTCGAACTCACTCGTGTAGGTTTGCTAGTCGAGCTTGCTAACCATTACACCACCAGAGGCGCCTTTAGAGGTAATTTACTAAGCTTTTTGCTTAGATGTGGCACAAGGCCATATGAAAGGGGCACCCAATGAGACTCGAACTCACTCGTGTAGGTTTGCTAGTCGAGCTTGCTAACCATTACACCACCAGAGGCGCCTTTAGAGGTAATTTACTAAGCTTTTTGCTTAGATGTGGCACAAGGCCATATGAAAGGGGCACCCAATGAGACTCGAACTCACTCGTGTAGGTTTGCGAGCCGGGCTTGCTAACCGTTACACCACCAGAGGCGCCTTTAGAGGTAATTTACTAAGCTTTTTGCTTAGATGTGGCACAAGGCCATATGAAAGGGGCAACCAATGAGACTCGAACTCACTCTTGTAGGTTTGCTAGTCGAGCTTGCTAACCGTTACACCACCAGAGGCACCTTTAGAGGTAATTTACTAAGCTTTTTGCTTAGATGTGGCACAAGGCCATATGAAAGGGGCAACCAATGAGACTCGAACTCACTCGTGTAGGTTTGCTAGTCGAGCTTGCTAACCGTTACACCACCAGAGGCACCTTTAGAGGTAATTTACTAAGCTTTTTGCTTAGATGTGGCACAAGGCCATATGAAAGGGGCACCCAATGAGACTCGAACTCACTCGTGTAGGTTTGCTAGTCGAGCTTGCTAACCATTACACCACCAGAGGTGCCTTTAGAGGTAATTTACTAAGCTTTTTGCTTAGATGTGGCACAAGGCCATATGAAAGGGGCACCCAATGAGACTCGAACTCACTCGTGTAGGTTTGCTAGTCGAGCTTGCTAACCGTTACACCACCAGAGGCACCTTTAGAGGTAATTTACTAAGCTTTTTGCTTAGATGTGGCACAAGGCCATATGAAAGGGGCAACCAATGAGACTCGAACTCACTCGTGTAGGTTTGCTAGTCTAGCTTGCTAACCATTACACCACCAGAGGCGCCTTTAGAGGTAATTTACTAAGCTTTTTGCTTAGATGTGGCACAAGGCCATATGAAAGGGGCACCCAATGAGACTCGAACTCACTCGTGTAGGTTTGCTAGTCGAACTTGCTAACCATTACACCACCAGAGGCGCCTTTAGAGGTAATTTACTAAGCTTTTTGCTTAGATGTGGCACAAGGCCATATGAAAGGGGCACCCAATGAGACTCGAACTCACTCGTGTAGGTTTGCTAGTCGAGCTTGCTAACCATTACACCACCAGAGGCGCCTTTAGAGGTAATTTACTAAGCTTTTTGCTCAGATGTGGCACAAGGCCATATGAAAGGGGCACCCAATGAGACTCGAACTCACTCTTGTAGGTTTGCTAGTCGAGCCTGCTAACCGTTACACCACCAGAGGCACCTTTAGAGGTAATTTACTAAGCTTTTTGCTTAGATGTGGCACAAGGCCATATGAAAGGGGCAACCAATGAGACTCGAACTCACTCGTGTAGGTTTGCTAGTCGAGCTTGCTAACCGTTACACCACCAGAGGCACCTTTAGAGGTAATTTACTAAGCTTTTTGCTTAGATGTGGCACAAGGCCATATGAAAGGGGCACCCAATGAGACTCGAACTCACTCGTGTAGGTTTGCTAGTCGAGCTTGCTAACCATTACACCACCAGAGGTGCCTTTAGAGGTAATTTACTAAGCTTTTTGCTTAGATGTGGCACAAGGCCATACGAAAGGGGCACCCAATGAGACTCGAACTCACTCGTGTAGGTTTGCTAGTCGAGCTTGCTAACCGTTACACCACCAGAGGCACCTTTAGAGGTAATTTACTAAGCTTTTTGCTTAGATGTGGCACAAGGCCATATGAAAGGGGCAACCAATGAGACTCGAACTCACTCGTGTAGGTTTGCTAGTCTAGCTTGTTAACCATTACACCACCAGAGGCGCCTTTAGAGGTAATTTACTAAGCTTTTTGCTTAGATGTGGCACAATGAGACTCGAACTCACTCTTGTAGGTTTGCTAGTCGAGCCTGCTAACCATTACACCACCAGAGGCGCCTTAAATTCCGGTCTAATGTCTTAAGCACTAATTCAGTCAGACCACATTTTGTCTTGGTGGCAGATCTCACCAACAGTATCTCTTTTTTTACAAGCAACTGAGAATTCATGAAAAATCTCGAATATTCTTTTGGCATTTTTTAAACTTATGTCATACTTTAAATATATTCTATTATAATCCTTGCTCTTCTGAATGTTCTTCAAGTTCATAAAGGTGGAGTCTTCGTCGTGTATTGATAAACTTGTAAGTGGGTTCGAAGTTCCGTTACGTTTTCACGTTCAATTGAGAAATATATGAACTCCTTTATCTCCGAGCTATGAGTTAAATAGTATCATTACCGTATTTCTACCGTGGAGTAATGGTTATCGTCGTAGGAAATGGACACGGCGATACGAGTTCAAATCCTGGACGAGACTGATTGCATTTCACATAGCACTAATACCCTTGGGAAAGGTATGAATCAAATTGTTCTCCCTCCAGCTATGGGTAAATAGTAGGGCAGACTAGGTTCTTCAGCCTTGGTGAGGCAACTAGTCTAGGAGAAGGAAAACTCTGAATTCAAACCTGTTAAACTCCGCTTAAAAAAAATCGACCTTGTGTCATATCCTGCCCGAGCGGAGGGGTTAGGTAAATATCATTACCGTATTTCTACAAGTATAGATTGGCATTAAATAACCCACGATGGTTGATATACCATAAACAATGAAACCAAGCAAAATCAAGCTTATGTAATGCTTTGCATATGTCATCTTTCGATGATTAGAAATCTTAATGTTAATGGTCAAGTTCTTCCCTTGTTCGAGTTTTACGTCAGTGGAACCGACTACAGATTGTCATTCCCTTCTGGGTTTTATTTCAAGGGGCAATGTAATATAATGGCCGTGGGATTTCGTTTTATGCCTTTGGGTTTAGTTAGGCTGAGAACCTTTCGGCTCAGCACATGGGTTAGTTGGGTGCAAACTTGAGCACAGGTGTTGACGCGCGTGCAGGGAGGATGTGTCGTTCACAGATGTCAAAATAAAAATCCAAAAGAAAGGTTAACCAGTGGATGTGACTGACGTCATGCACCGGAGGCGCGCGCGGATGATTTTGGGGATTTTGAAAAAGTCGTGGTGTTGAGAACTAGATACCGAACGAGAAGGGTCGACTTTCGGGGCTCGCAGAGGCCAAACGAATTTGCGCGCTACGGGCGCCGCACGAGATTGGGGGCAGATCGAAAAGCCAGAATAGAAAGAATGTGTATCTCTCTCCTTGTGTCGAAGAACCTTTAAACTCAAAGATAATAAAAAGTTTCGAACATGAACTAACAAGTCGTAAGTGTTTTTCGTGTCTCGGGATTCCTATGTTCTATGTATATATGTTATGAACTTTCTATGTACGTTTCCCATATCCGTATATGGCTATGGTACAGCAAGTCACCACGTGTGGAACGCTTTGGCAGTATGGACAGATATCGTTTCATTATATCCCACTTCTCGAATTCTGCGAGCAGTTACAATCGTTTTAAGATCATGTTCAAAATTGATCCAGAATTTCAATACTCCAATTTGCCCTTTAACAAATGCTTACAAGTGAACATATAAAGCACACTTGACCTTGTGGTAATTGTCGTGGGAAACGGAATCGACAACCAGAGTTCAAATTCTGGATGATGAGACTGATGGCGTTTCACTTCGCGTCAAGTTCCTTAAAAAAAGGCACGAACCGATCTGAACTCTCCACATCCATCTATGGATAAATAGTTGGATAGACATAGTCTTTAGCCTTTATCAACCTATCTAGGAGAAGGAAAACTCTGGATTCAAACCAGCTTTACTCCGTTTGAAAACTGACCTTGCATCGTATGCTACCAGTGGAGAAATGGTAGGTAGATATATACAAAATATACATATGAGAGAAATACGTATATATGGGTGTGTGGGTGTGTGAATATATGTCCTAAGCGCATATATATGTATATTTTGGCAACATTTTTTCGTTCATACAAATTTCATTGAACATAAAAGACATTTTCTGTCTACATATTTTCTTCTGGATCCGTTCGTATTGCCGTATTACTTTTATCGTATTCGGGGGGAATTGATTTATGTATTGTCCATAGTTATATATATCCCTAGTACTTTCTGCTCGACTTTGGGCCATCATCAGGGGAGGATCTATTACAAAAGTGATGTAACTTTTGTTTTTGCATATTACTACTATGTAAGAGCGTCTTTACCGTTGAAGAGTATAGCGTTTGCTTTTAAATGGGTTTCTATAAATAGTGTCAGTAGCTAAAGACATTCAAGTACATTAGCACTGGTTTGAAAATTAATTCTGTTAAGTGTCGGTTGCATGTTTCTAATATATATATATATATATGTGTGTGTGTGTGTGTGTGTGTGTGTGTGTGTGTGTGTGTGTGTGTGTGTGTGCATATGTAATATAATGGCCGAGGGATTTCGTTTTATATATCTTGCCTTTCGGTTTAGTTAGCTAACCTTTCGTTAGGTGCAACATGAGCGCAGGTGTTCACGCGCATGCGCAGGGAAGATGTGACATTCAGAGATGTCAAAATAAAAATCCCAGATAGGACTTGGGGATGTGAATGAAGTCATGCACCGGAAGCGTGCACGGAGGATTTGGGGAGATTTGAGAAAAGTCAGTTAGCTGTGACTTCCTGTCCGAGGAAAAAGTGTGACTTTCGCTTGCTCACCGAGGCCTAGTGGCGGGTGCCACACGCGTTGGTGGGCGGGGGAGCAGATGAAAAAGTCAGATAGAATGATGGTGTCTCTCTCTTTATGTCGAAAAACCTTTTAACTCAAAGGTAATAAAAAGTTTCGTACCTGAACTAAGAAGTCGTTACGTGTTTTTCGTGTTTCGGGATTCCTATGTTCTATGTATATATGTTATGAACATTCTATGTACGTTTCACATATCCATATCTGGCTATGTTACGTATATATGTATGCATATATATATGCTCTGTGTGCATGTATATATATATATATATATATAATAATTGGCAACAATGTTTCAAGGTTTGATGTCAGATTTTCTGAAGTCTTTATACGGGTTAATCAAAATAGATGCAACACATTAATATGATAATGATGGCGGTTATTTGGAACACATCCTATAAAAAATGCATCCTTTGAACTGGAGACATCATATCAATGCTTTTTTAATTGTTATTATATCAACTTCAAGAACAATTTTTTTTAGTTTTCGTGCTTAGCAATACATTATTATCATATCAACGGGTTGCATCTATTTTGAGACAGTTTTGAATGATTTTGTCTTCAATTATGTAGTGGCGCAAAATATTTCTTTCTCTCTAGTCCAAGGCATTGTGATCGATCATTAATAGTTGTTATAGCATATTATTTTCAAATCTGAAACAAAAAAGAAAACAACATTATTATTAATAGAGTTATTAGCAGTCACATCGGTTCCATGTAGGCTGAAAGATTTTTGAATGATTTTGTCACCAAATAAGTAGTAACACAAAATATTTTTTCGTCTCTTATCCAAGACATTGTGATCAAGGACTAATAATTGTTATAGAATACTATTTTCAAATCTGAAACAAAAAAGAATACAACAATATTATTAGCAGAGCTATTAGCAGTCACATGGGTCCCATCTATATTGAGACACCCTATATAAGCCAGTATTAAGGCTGGACACGGCGATACGAGTTCAAATCCTGGACGAGGCTAATTGCATTTCACATAGCACTAATACCCTTGGGAAAGGTATGAATCCAATTATTCTCCCTCCAGCTATGGGTAAATAGTAGGACAGACTGAGTTCTTCAGCCTTGGTGAGGTAACTAGTCTAGGGGAAGGAAAACACTGAATTCAAAGCTGTTCAACTCCGCTTAAAAATCGACCTTGTGTCATATCCTGCCCGAGTGGAGGGGTTAGGTAAATATGGTTAATGCTAAAACTGATATCGAGAAAGTCAACATCTTTGACAGCAGAAATCACATCTATCTTTTATGTGACTTAAAAATTTTATCACAGATCTTTTCTTACTAAGTCAGCTCGTCTGGGAGGTGACCTTTCGTAAAATCATAAACTCAACGTTCCTATATCAGCCCATATTTTAGATATCAAACCTATTCGCAAAATTCCTCAGTTAAAAAACACCATTAGTCTCTCAAATTTCAGCGCCATAGTTACTTTTGGTTATCAGTTGGTTGTAAGTTTGTTTCTTTGTTTAATGGCACAGCAACCTTCGTGGGTTATTTAATGCCAAACTCATCATAGCGCTTTGGCATATTGACCTTTGGCAAAGCGGGATGGACCAGCAGTTTAATCCATGGGTTTGCAGGATGCACCTGTGTAAATAAGCGAGAGTGCGTCGCGTGGGTGAGAACTGGAATACGTGGGCATTGTGAAATTACATATACACGGTCAACAGCAGATACGGGGAGTCTTGCAGGGGCCAGTCTTTAATCTGGAGTGTTGAGTCTAGATACAATCAGTCACAGAGACTGGTCGCTAGGCGTCCAGTGGGGTGACGGCCCACAGTGGCCCCTGGCCGGGAAGAAGAGGCAAAGATGTAAGACCCTGAAGATAACACAGCGTGATATAGTCAAGAGAAGAAAAAGATGGTATGGGTCAACGTGACAGTGTGACTTCGTCTTCCTGTCTTTCTCACATTTACTGTCAACTTCATACACTTGCGGCTATATAACACCGCGACTGAAGTTCGAACTCGCTCACTCCAAGGTTGTAGTCCAGCACTTTAGACGTTACGCTACGGAAACTCACTCAGCAATTGGTTGTTGTGGACCAGGACAAAATTTTGCCAAGTTTTTTTTTTATTATTTCCACTTCCACATCAAACACAATTATATTAGGAGGTGCCCGTGGTGTAATGGTTATCGTCGCAGGAATTGGACACGGCGATACGAGTTCAAATCCTGGACAAGACTGATTGCATTTCACATAGCACTAATACCCTTGGGAAAGGTATGAATCCAATTATTCTCCCTCCAGCTATAGGTAAATAGTAGGGCAGACTAGGTTCTTCAGCCTTGGTTAGGCAATTAGTCTAGGAGAAGGAAAACTCTGAATTCAAACCTGTTAAACTCCGCTTAACAATTGACCTTGTGTCATATCCTGCCCGAGCGGAGGTGTTGGGTAAATATGATTATATTGCCAAATCAAATTGATAGCCTTATCTCGGAGTTTCTCATTAATGAAGGGGTAGAATTTACGTCTATCAGATGAGTACATATTAATGTTTCTTGGAAGGCGCTCTTGGTGAAATGGCCACGGAAAACCAAGTTCAAATCCTGAATTAGACTCGTTGCATTTCATGTAGCGCTAATAACCATGGGAAATATATGGATCTAATTATTCTTGGGGTGAATAGTAGGACAGACTAGGCGCTTTAACCTTGGTATGGCAACCGGTCTAGGAGAAGGAAAATTCTCAATTGTTGGTGAACCAGAACATTGCACTTACCGTGTTTTTTTTTCTACTGATTAAAATCTAGTGTTATATAATTACGGAATGATTTTTTTATATTAATCATTTTTCGTTAATTATATTTTATCATTCAGTTTGGTGGGGCTTTGAACTTCTCGGCTCTTTGTTCAGGTGCACAGACATTGGGTACAGTTTACGCTCGCGCGCAGAGGATATGACAATCACAATTGTCATTATAAACCCCAGATAGGAAATGAGACTGGAGTGTGAAGGACGTCATGCCCGGAAGTGATGAGCAGAATATTTGGAGATTTTGAAAAAGACGTCAGTTGGCTCTCGGCTGTGGGCCAGTCGAGTTGGTAGTTTACTGGGGACCAGTCCAGTTGGTTGTCGAATGGGGACCGGTCGATTTGGTAGTCGACTTGGGCCATGTAGACGGACTGTAGAAGTTGAGTTCCGACCATGGTGTTGAGAAGTTTGGGTTTCGACGGTTGAGGTATACTGTTAAGTTTTTCGGGTCCCGACCAGCGAAGATGAAAGATCTAAAACTCCACGAGATGTGCCGAGCGTTTGAGTTTTGTTAGCCTAGTATGATACGAAAGACTTTTAAGAATTGTGTCTCTCTCTCCTCGTGTCGAAGAACCGAACTCAAAATTCAAGAAGTTAATAAACGATCGTATCTGAACAACGGAGTCGCCTGTGTATTTGAGTCTGCCTATTGTGTTTTAGCATATGTATAACGTTTGTGATTGATATGGCTATACAACACCAGATTATTTTTTATTTTGCTATTCTAACTCTTCAATATCAACCAATTTAACTTCGATTGTTCTTGGTTGGGTTTTACAGTATACTCTAAGTATTGTTTTTAAAATAATCATTTTACTCAATGAAATGAATGAATGCTATTGTGGGGGAGGTTTTTACTTTTGCTTTCTTTCCTTTTGGAGGTTTAAATCTCGAAAATTTAGCCAATTCTGTTGACGACTTTATGGGACTCAATACTAATGTTTTTCTTCTGTGTGAGATAATTTTTACCCGTAGCGGTTCGCCAAACTATATGGGTAGTTCTATACAATTGTCGTTCTATATATTTGGAGGTGCCCGTGGTGTAATGGTTATCGTCGTAGGAAATTGACTCGGCGACACGAGTTCAAATCCTGGACGAGACTGATTGCATTTCACATAGCACTAATACCCTTGGGAAAGGTATGAATCAAATTATTCTCCCTCCAGCTATGGGTAAATAGTAGGACAGACTGTTCAGCCTTGGTGAGGCAACTAGTCTAGGAGAAGGAATACTCTGAATTCAAAGCTGTTAAACTCCGCTTGTGTCATATCCAGCCCGAGGGGTTGGTAAATATGAGAGTGTTCTCCAAAGGCCCAGGAGACTGCGGTTCAATCCCAGGTCGCGTCATACCAAATACTAAAAAAAATGGTACTTTATGCCTCCTTTCTTAACACTCAGCATTATAAGTTATGGATTAAGAGTAAAGTGGAGCAATCCAGGGAGTAACGCCCTTCCGTACACATCGAAGTAGTAGCTATTGAAAAGGGAGCCTTCCGGTCACCCTCGCCTATGGCCGCCAACTTCACTTACTAATAGCTGGACAGCATATTTATATGTTGGTTTCATATAAGGGTGGTTCTATATAAGGGTGGCTCTATATATGGATAGTTCAATATAAGGGTAGTTTTATTGATCTTTTATATAAGAGTAGCTCAACATTGTAAATTTCATCAAATTTTTCACTCGTAATAAATTTTTGTGGGGATTTACTAAACAGATCTAGTGAGTGTGTGTGTGTGTGTGTGTGAGTGTGTGTGTGTGTGTGTGTGTGTATTTTTGTTTTGTTTTCTTTTCTTTTTGTTTTGTTTTGTTTGTGTATTTTTTTTTATTTTTCTTTTGTCTGCTTCTTTTATTTTGTTATTTTAGGGGTGTTAGGGTAGGGGTTGTTTTGTTTCTTTTTTTTTTTTTGTTTTGTTTTTATTTGGGTTTGGATTTTTTTGCATTTTTTTTTTAATTTTTTTACTTTTGTTTTCCCTGCTATATCCTACCCAAGAGACAATTATATGACTGAGAAACACGAATGATGGCGAAAGGGATTTTACCCTTTTCTCCGTTACTAGAAAATTCCACTATGTAGCGGACAATTCTGCTAACGTAGAAATATTGAAACAAAACAGTGACTCTCTTTACAATATTGTATGCTGTATTCCTACTCATCTGCGACGTAAAATTTTCTCAGGTCTTCCGATTACAGATTAACTATGATGTTCTGTCTGTGCCCTTCGTGTTGATTAGCACACACCTCGTAAGTTTCTCCTCCACAGTGGCCAAGTTCACCCCCTCCACAATCGCAGAACGCGTAAATGTATCTTTTTTCTTCCTTCTTCATTTCACTAAGAGGTTTTCAGTATCGTTTTTGCCCATCCCTGCTGACCGTGAAAAAAATCCTAATTATTGAACTTACCCCAGCTGCGAACAAGAGAGTCTCTCAAAGCTTCCAGCGTGAGGATCCGGCCGCCATGTCTTATCGCTGGCTCATCACGCTAAAGAGTGTCGAACAGGGGAGGTAAGTAGCCTTTATCGCAAGCAGACTTTCCTCTGTTCTTTGAAGACCGCCCAAGAATGAAACATTCTCTTTTTTTCTGCTTGTAAATGAGTTAGTAAAGAGATATGCACAAATAGATAATAGGTAAATAAAAGGAAAAAAGGAAAGCCGAGTGGAAACAAATGATCTCATTGAAGTAGAAAAAGGGACTTAACGAAAGAAAGAAAGAAAGAAAGAAAGACGAAACGGACGGCTAAAAAGACAAAATTCTATAAAGAAAGAAAGAAAACATGAGAAAGAAAGAAAGAAAGAAAGAAAGAAAGAAAGAAAGAAAGACGAAACGGACGGCTAAAAAGACAAAATTCTATAAAGAAAGAAAGAAAACATGAGAAAGAAAGAAAGAAAGAAAGAAAGAAAGAAAGAAAGAAAGAAAGAAAGAAAGACGAAACGGACGGCTAAAAAGACAAAATTCTATAAAGAAAGAAAGAAAACATGAGAAAGAAAGAAAGAAAGAAAGAAAGACGAAACGGACGGCTAAAAAGACAAAATTCTATAAAGAAAGAAAGAAAACATGAGAAAGAAAGAAAGAAAGAAAGAAAGAAAGACGAAACGGACGGCTAAAAAGACAAAATTCTATAAAGAAAGAAAGAAAACATGAGAAAGAAAGAAAGAAAGAAAGAAAGAAAGTAAGAAAAACATGCTTAAGAAAGAAAGAAAGAAAGAAAGAAGGGAATTTGTGCCTTTTATAAGAGTATAAGTGAGATGTGAACATTAGCGGCTTCAACCGAAATTCGAACTTACTTTACTGTTTTGTTTCCAGTTATAGTTTTTAGAAATACTTTATGCTGTTACACTGATTTTCAACCTTGACATGGGCCAATAAGATTAATAAAAAATACACAACCTACGTACATGCAAATGTTCAGTCGTGGCAAGATTCAGACTTTGTTGAAAACACAAAGAGAATTTCAAAAATGTATTTGGCATAAACTATTGCACCATGCTAGTAATGAAACATTTTCTATTTATCACACTCTCAATCCCCTCTCTTTCTCTCTCTCTCTCTCTCTCTCTCTCTTATATATATATATATATATATATATATATATATATATGTATATATGGAGAGAGAGGGAAGGAAAGAGAACAAACTGAGATAGATTGGAGAATCTTTAATATTTAAACTTAGTTCAAAGAGTAAAATTTGCATATATATATATATATATATATATATCAGTAATGTCCAGTCGGTATCCGAAGACAATGGGTGTAGATTATTCGTGTATAGAATATATGAGGAATTTTATATAAATCTATGAGAGCGCTCGATGAATGGCTGTTGCTATATATTCCCTATCCAGGTTTCAAAATCAAATTAAGCGTGTAAAGGCATCTGATGAGTTAATTTACTAAGCTTTTTTTTGCTTAGATGTAGCACAAGGCCGCATGAATTGGGCACCCAATGAGAATCTAACTCACTCGTGTAGGTTTGCTAGTCTGCCTTGCTAACCATTACACCATCTGATGAGACGAAAAGTATAATGATGTTCTTCGCTGAAATAAATTATGACAATTTAACCTGGTTTCAGTTTTCTTCTAATTTAATGTATATATATATATATATAAATATAAGGCATTCATTTAGTGTCCAAAGATTTCTCACGTGAAGGAATACATTATATATATATATATATATATATATATATATATATATATATATATAAGAAAAAAACAAAACCGGTCACATTAGGATTATAAGTTTATTTCCATCCTGTTATGTGTTTTTGATATAAATCAAAAACATGAAAAAAGATTAACAGGACTTCTTCAGATCTTATGGATAAAATAATTCAGAATAGACACAGGAAAGAAGGGTGAGAGGGGATAGAAGAGGGGTGATGAGTTTTCTCCTCATTTAGCCCACTTACGTTTTTTTTTTTTATTGCCTGTTTGAATGATAGTAAATTAATTTTTTTTTTTAAATTCTAATTACTTTTCGACTTAAAACTCCAGATTTAATACTAATTTAGATAAAATAACATTATTTAATTACTTTACGTAAGGATACAGTAATACTTATATTAAATTAAATTCAAGATTTAAAATTAAATTTTTTTAAATTTCAATTTTATTTTCGAGCCTATTAATTCAGTTACCCTTTTATTGAAGAGTACTTATACATGATATGGTTTCTTCTCATTTTTTTTATTTTATTTTATTTTTATTCATTTACCTTAAATCTCAATTTAATCCTATGTTGTTGTTCTTTTATTTAAGCATTATGTATGATAATTTTTCTATAGTTTAAATTTAGTCCTATGTCTACATCTAGCTATTAATTCACATCTCTTATTTAACAACTTTTCAGGGTCTGGGTATATCATTATTTGTATTTTTTCCTCTAGGCATAGATTACATCTACTATCAAAACATTTTGGAGTCTTTAACTTTTTCAATATGGACCATTGAATCTCAGGGGTTAACCCTTTATTTTTCAAACTCCAAAATTGCTTAGATTGAGCTGTTTGGTGTTTCAGATGTTCATGGGAGAAAGAATATTTATGATTCGCGTATCTAATTTTCCATTTCGTGGAGGAAATTCCGATATAAGTTTTTTTATCCATATATATTCTCTTTTGGTTTGGTTCGGTTTCTTTGTTTAATGGCATATCAACTCTTTTTAGGTTATTTAATGCCAAAGCCATTCTCCTAGAAGAACAGTAGTGGTACTATTTAACCAATAGCTGGGAGGATAAGGAGGTTCATACCTTTCCCAAGGGTATTTGTCCGAAAGTGAACATAATAGCGCGACTGGAGTACGAACTCGCGTACTACAATCCCGCAGTCCATCGCTTTAACCATTACACCACGAGGACACCCCCTATTCTCTTTTGGGTAAATAATTCCTTGATATACTACATTATTTAAGTTACATAATCCATTCATGGGACAATTATTTCGAGTTTTACAATTACATTCGTTTTGTTTACAATTATTGTTATTATTATTATTTGTTCGGTCCTGAAATTCCTTAATTATCTCTTTATTATGATTATTGATTATTTGAAAAATATTTTTAGTGCAGGAGTAACTAATTTTTAACGTTTTTCTATTAAATATTTTATGTAGTATATTATCATGTTTAAAGTGCTTATCTATCAGTTTCAAAAGATA
Organism: Sepioteuthis lessoniana; assembly: GCA_963585895.1. NCBI lineage: Eukaryota > Metazoa > Mollusca > Cephalopoda > Myopsida > Loliginidae > Sepioteuthis > Sepioteuthis lessoniana. The sequence continues at coordinate 11,498 of CAUZXS010003997.1, read as the reverse complement.
TTTACCTACATTTATACAAGCTAGTCTACAAAAAGGCGGGTTAGACCATATAATATTTCTTTTTCTATTTTTATGACTATATTTCTTTTTTTTTTTTTCTTTATTAATATTATTAGGTATATTTTCTTCTTGATAGGTAAACTCTTCCCTAAAACCGCTATTTTTAAGGGCATCTATATATATCTTTTCTATAATACTATATATATATATATATATATATATATATATAATACTATATAATACAATATATAATACTATATATATATATATGATTATGTATACATATATGGGTATATATATGTACATATATACATATTTATACATATATATGTACTTAAGTATTTTATATATATATTTGTGTAATATATACATGTATGTATGTGTTTATATACATATACATGTATATACATATGTATATACATCTGTTAGATATATATTCAGTACATATAAGTAAAATTAGCGACCGTAGTCGGGGGCGACCGGAAGGCTCCTTTTTCAATAGCAACAACACCGAGGTGTAGGGAAGGGCAGTACTCCTTCCCCTGGATTGATCTACTTTACCCTTGATACGTACCTTATAATGCTGAATGTTAAGCAATGAAGTATCAATTACCATTTTTAAAGTCTTTGATATGACGCGACCTGGGACTGAAACCTGGTCTCCCGGAATATATATATAACCAAACCATTTATATATATGTGTGTGTGTATTTGTGTGTGTGTTAGTGTGTGTGTGTGTGTGTGTGTGTGTATGTGTGTGCTTATTAATTGCTCAGATTTTCTATCGATAGAACGGAGAGCATGGAAAAAAATGAAATCTTGCCTTTCCTAAGAAAGCACCTTCTGCTGTATTCATAGTTTGTTTCATTCAATCTTTTTGATTTCCTTAGCAGGAAACCATTTAACTGCGTGCAAACAAATGATTAATATTAATTAGAATTATTAGTGTTAAGTAGCAAAACTTGAAACTATTAAACTGCGTGCAAACAAATTCTATTTGATATTAATCATTTGTTTGCAACAAGTTGTTGCACTCATTGTCAATTCAGACCGTACCCAATATAAAAAAAAGAAACTGCGTCCACACAAGCGTACATATGTTCAGATGTGGTCCGATTGAGACATCTTAGAAGTGACACGAACTTAAATTCAAAATAGACTCTAATCGGCCATTTTAAGTATTTCGTTTGTTGACCCAGTGACGTGTCACATTTGTCGCGGGAAAACGATGCAAACAGGAGAACATATGGTGACTGTCAAAAGCGTCCAAGTTCCCCCCCCTCTCTCTCTCTCTCTCTCTCTCTCTCTCTCACGCACACACAAATACACATAGACACACTCGCTTGCGTTCTACCTGATTGCACAACTCAATTGGCTGGGAAAAACAAAACAAACGCTACGAAAGATTTTCAAACGGCAAATAACGTAAACCCTAGACGCGTTTCTTTCTTTTTTTTTTTTTTTTTTTTTTTTTTTTGCAGTGGGGAGGAGGCACGCAGAGACAAAAATACATTCGGGGGTGGATGGCCTCCTACTCTAAGTCTAAATTGTTCTCTTTTTTCTTTTTTTATTTATAGATTAGTTGATGGAAGATAGAAATGAAGAGAGAGAGAGAGAGAGAGAGAGAGACGAAAGGTCTGGAGATGGGCAGATTGACTGATAAAATCGTCTTTGATAGCTAAAGAGATATGAACACACTGGGATTAGAAAATACTAGATAGATAGATATTAACAGGTCAAAGAAAAGATATATATGTATTTATACACACACACACACATATATATACATATATATAGAGATATAGATAGATCATCATCATCATCATATCGCACTGGTAGCACGGATATCCCTGACCCTCTCTCGCCACTCCTCCCTATCGTTCATCGCCCTAGGTAGGTCTTCAGGACAACATCCCGTATCCTCACATAGCTGCTGAATGTATGTTCGTGCTGGTCGTCCTGCTTTTGCACGGCCATGTGTGAGGGTCCATAAGAGTACGTATCTCTTATGAGTTCGTCCCTGCTTCTCCAGCAGTGTCCTGTATGTCTAGCTCGTCTAACTTGAATAGTTTTCGTGATAGGGGGCAGGTGGCCGTACAGTTGGTGTCTTGTGGGGTGTTGCCGCCAGGACTTGTTTAAGATTGCACGTAGCATTCTTGTGTAATTGCCGTCTAGCTTCTTCTCCAGCTGTTTTGTTAGCGTCCATGTAGTGCAGCCATATAGCAGTATCGATGTGATCGCTGCCTGGAAGAAACTGCGTTTCATTTTATCGGTTATATATATATATATATATATAGAGAGAGAGAGAGAGAGAAATAGACGTAAATAAAGAACAGATGGTGATTCGCGAATGTTAATAGGTCAAATATATATATATATATATATATAGTCATCCACGGACAGACTGTTTAGTTCTATCAGAATTCTTCAGTGTGGCTAGACACGCAGGACGCTCGAAGCCGGAATCGTAACCCGTCCAACTTTACGATAGACTAAGTTTCAGACCACTCGGCCACCAAGAGGATGACGTTGGCTACGGGAATTTTTTAAGGTATTTATATTTTTGCAAACAGCAGCAGCAGCCTTTGTTTACATTTTTTATATCCTATCGGCTACCAGAGTGCTCAATTCTTTCGAAGAGCTTTGCATTATGCGAGCGGTGGCCGACAATTCCTTCGCCAGAGAGCTCAACCCCCATATAGACAGACAGACAGACAGAGACTTAGATATAGACTGACTTTGATAAATAGACATGAATAGACTGAGATAGGTTAGTTGGTTTTTGTTTTAATGGCCAATCAACTTTCATGTGTTTTTTAACGCAAAAGTCCACCTTGTAAAAGAACAGCAAGGATACTTTTTAAACCATAGCTGAGGAATGTTTGTGGAAATCTGCTCAAGTTATTGTAAGTGGTGTATATCGATTGTCAGGAGCACAGTTCCACTGGTTGACCACTCTCTTGAATTTTACCTCAAGGGTCTAAGTCGACCCCAAGTTCCGTAGGGATTTTTTCAGGTTTAAACGGTCGACTTGTACGCAGCAATTTATGTAACTGCATAACTTCAGGTGTAATATTGCAGCACCTCTTCATTTTACGCGCACGGTAGGGCCAAAATTATTCTAGATCCATACGCCCTCATTACTCTGGCGTTTGATACACCCTAACGTTTGTAACAATTCAAACACACAAAAAAATTCAGCTTCGTCATTCACTGATTATAGAATTTTATAAAATATTTTCTTATTATTATAATCATTACATCACAAGAAAATCCTATCTAGGAAAGTAGGTGTTTCGTGGTGTACTGGTTAAAGCGATGGACTGCGGTATCGTAGTAAGCGAGTTCGAACTCCAGTCCCGTTATTACGTTCACTTTCGGACAAACACTCTTGGAAAACATATAAACCTCCTCCTCCTTCTCCCATGTATTGGTTAAATAGTATCATTGCTTTTCTTCTTGGAGAATGGCTTGGCATTAAATAACCTACAAAGGTTGATATGCTATTAAACAAATATATCAAAACAAACCCATATCATAAAATTCAATTTCAAATTCGCCAACTTCAATGATGTGGAATCTCCTTAACGTGTCAAAAACATATATTAGTATTATTTAGAGGTTTGGTGGTTTCATGGGTTATCTAATGGCTCTTCCTATATATGATTTGTAACCGAACAGTATATAAGAAACATTATTTTTAAGAGAGCCAAAGCTCATTTGTTTGCACATGGTTTAAAGTTTTGCTTATTAACACTAATAAATCTATTTGATATTAATCATTTGTTTGCACACAGTTAAATAGTTTCAAGTTTTGCTATTTAACACAAATAGTTCTATTGGATATTAATCATTTGTTTGCACGCAGTTTGCTTATTAACGCTAATATTTCTTTTTGATATTAATCATTTGTTTGCACGCAGTTAAATAGTTTCAAGTTTTGCTATTTAACACTAATAATTCCATTTGATATTCATCATTTGTTTGCACGCAGTTAAATAGTTTCAAGAATAATAAATGATTAAACAGTTCCATTTGACCCATAGATGTGCACTAAACACTTACCACCAGTATAGGACAAAGTGAACCTGGATGTAGGGACAGAGGAGAGTACTCCACGTATTATGTACAGTGGAATTTTATATTTTACATTCGACCATTTATACTTACTTCGTGGGGAAAATAAAAAGTCATGTAGGACCAAATTCTGTGTGTGTATTTTTCCTGTGCGAATATCTTACACATTCCTCACATAATGAATAGCTGCAACAAACAAAAATATACAAATCTAATATTTGGTAATAGCCGTGGAATTTCCAGAGGTCCCCTTCGTTTTATAAAATAATTTCCTCACAGAAAAAGATATTTATTTAGCGGAATTGAAGACGACAAACTATAAAAAAAATCATGCATGCACTCGTTTCTTTGTAATTTTTTGAACGTGTGTGTCAAACTTCAACGACGGTGGTCCGAATACGATATATATATATATATATATATATATATATATATATATATATATATATATATATATTTGTGTGTGTATGTGTGTGTATGTGTGTGTGCGTGTGTATGGATCAAAAAGTAACGGGAAGGAAGCTGTGAATTTTTTCGTTAAAAATTTAAATAATAACATGAGCATAACAAAGTGATGTCTGAACGTCTAGACTTCTGTCAAGATATCTGTCTAGACGTCAGTGCCAATGGTGGGGATTATGAAGCCAGTCTTTGTACATGCTGAATAAAATGTTTCTAGCAAAACAAAGTCTAACACAAGTGGAGCACTTTAATCATTTTATGTTGTTCTGAATGTTGTTTCGTGGGAAACAGAATTTTGAACAGAATTAAATTGTTGAATTTAATAAAACCATTTCCTGTTCTTCTAAAATTTGTTCAGAATCGTTAAAGAAGATTGAAATTACTAAAGTCCGAGTTTTCTTTCTCCTTGACTGATTTCCATACCAAGGTTGAATAGCCATAGCTGCCTTACAATATCCCAATATCTGGAGGGAGAATAAGGAGATTCATACCTTTCCCAGGGGGACTAACGCTATGTGAAAATGCAAACAGATTTCTTCTGGATTTGAATTCCGGTCGCCGTTTCCATTCCCGACATAACAAGCGTTCCGTGGTAATAAATTGGGAATGTAGCATCTCAATTTTGTATATTAGCTGACCCACTGGAAATTCAGCGGTTTACATATATGATACAGGAATTTCAACTATAAGTAACATTGCTTATTTCTATTTCAGTCATAAAATTAGCTACGTGGTGCATTCAATAAGTTTCCAGACTTTTTTTCACTGGCTTTTAAAATTGTCGTAGACTCAGTATACTTCAGTATGATCTTGCTATACATATTATGAGCTGACTGACCAATTTTTATAATTTCAGGTTCAAATGAACAGCTACAGCAGCCAATGGAATATAACCTACCAAAGCCTGAGTGTCACAGCTTGTGAATTTCAAAAATGCAGTCTGGACATGAGGACACTTTAGAAGAACAATATACAATAAAATTCTGTTTAAAACTTGGGGAAAAAAGCCACAGAAACGAATGGAATGCTTCAATCTGCTTTTGGGGCATCTTGCATGAATCGAGTATCAGTTTTTGAGTGGCATAAGAGATTCAAGGAAGGCAAGGAGTCTGTGAGTGATGATGAGAGGCGTGGGAGGAGTAAGGAAGTCAATACACCAGAGTTGATTGGCTAAAGGGTTAGATTTAGGGTTACTATGTTGAGGTTTTCAGGGAGTTCAGGAAGAGATTCCTTGGGAAGAGGCCAGCACTCTTCAAATCGGGTCAGTGGCATTTCCTGGTTCATTGTCCACCAGGACAATGTACCAGTCCCCTACTCCATCCTTGTCACAGACTATTTGACCAAGATGGGCATCAAGACAGTTCCTCAGCCTCCCTACAGTCCAGACCTTGCTCCCTGTGACTTTTGGTTATTCCCTAAGCTCAGAAGCTGTCGTTATGAGACAATTGAGGAGATGAGCGAGGCTGTGACGAAGGTCAGTCACACGCTCACACAAGAGGGACCTTCGAGAAGTTGTTGGAACGGTACAACAAGTGCATTGCAGCCGGAGGAGATTAGTTCGAAGGGGACTAGAGTTTCATGTGTGTATTATCAATAAAAGTGCCCATACGAAAAAAAGTCTGGAAACTTATTTAATGATCCTCGTACTTATTAATTGATTAATAATATATTGGATAAATCATTAGTACAATCACATACAAAAATATATACATTGTACAGTTTATAATTTAACTAAAATTCATATTTCGTTATATATATATAAGTCGTCCGACCATAGTTATATTAAGGCTACCTTTTCAATAGCTACTACGCTGAGGTGTGGGGGAGGTGCTACTACGTTTCTTGATTGGTCCCCTTAACCTTAATCCGTACCTTAAACTGCAGCGTGTCAAGCAAGAAGCATTTTAAGTCTTGGCAATGACTCGACATGGGATTGAACCCGGACTCCCAGATCATTGG
>CAUZXS010003997.1:0-2500 GCA_963585895.1 Sepioteuthis lessoniana | reverse complement strand
GTTAACGTGCTATATAGCAATTAGTGACTTCGTTTCTTAATGGGTGCCTTGAACTTCTGTTTTTGTGTCGCAAATAATCTAAGTGCGATGAATAACTATTGTTGCATTGAGTGGTCGAATATTCACCAAGCTACAAAACAGAAAATAAGAAGAGATTTTGATTTTTTACAAGGTGCTCGACACATCTAGCCTTGAGCCAAACTACGATACACTTATCAAATGACCACTCTACCAATGTGTGGGGTGGGCTTAGTGTTACGATCATCGTCGTAGGAAATGAATTCAGCTACACCAGTTGAATTCTTAAAGGAGTTTATTTGCGCTAAAATTCAATTCCGTTTCCCGTGAGAAAGGCATGAATCCATCTGTTTTCCCTCCAACTTTGAGTAAATAGTAGAGCAGGCGGTTCTGTACCATACTCTCTACCGATCCAAGTTATGACAGCCAGAACCATCGCTGGATTGCCAAGAATAACAGGGACTGGCCCAGGGTTATGAAAACAAAGTTTCTGGCTACGGTTATGGTCTTTGGTGTGGTTTCAAGTGAGGGCCACATCATGCCACCTCACATCTTCGAAGTCGGCTTGAAAGTTAACATCAAAGTCTACCTGGATGTGCTGAAGAGTGTGGTGATCCCCTGGTGCAATCAGGTGGCCGGTGGCAGACCCTGGGTGTGGCAGCAGGACTCGTCGCCGACCCACAAGTCCAAAGAGACCCAGGCTTGGCTTCAGAAGGAGTGCTACGACTTCGTACACTTCTCTCACTGGCCTCCCTCCTCCCCGACATGAACCCGCTGGACTACTTCGTTTGGTCATCGGTCGAGAACATAACCAACATGACCTCCCACAACACCAAATCCAGCCTGATCGCCGCCATCCACCGAGTATTCGCGGAGCTCCCGTCGGCGCTTGTGAAAAAGGCATGCTCCTAGTTCCGAATCTGGATCGAGGCGGTGATTGAGGCTGAAGGCGGATACATTGAATAGATGTCAGCTCTACTACATAATCAAGTTAGCAGAATTGATTTTTTCAATAAGAGTTTTAAAATAAAGCTGTAGTGTTGTTTTCTTTAGGACGACAATTTTATCGTTCCACCCTGTAGATATCAGCTCTACTACATAATCAAGTTAGCTGAATTGATTTTTTCAATAAAAGTTTTAAAATAAAGCTGTAGTGTTGTTTTCTTTAGGACGACAATTTTATCGTTTCACCCTATAGATGTCAGCTCTACTACATAATCAAGTTAGCTGAATTGATTTTTTCAATAAAAGTTTTAAAATAAAGCTTTAGTGTTGTTTTCTTTAGGACGACAATTTTATCGTTCCACCCTGTATATTGACCATCTTAGAACTTGTATGTAATTTAGATACATACTGCTAGTTTAATTCTTTTAGATATGAATATTTATCCAAAAAATTAATAAAAGCGACTCTACTATGCTAATTTAAAAATAAAGACCATCTTACAAACCTTATGTTAAATGGTTTGGCTTCCATTCTTTGTTTAATGGCATATCACACTTTGTTGGTTATTTAATGCCAAAGGCATCCTTGAACAAGGGCAAAAGTTATACAATTTAACCCATTGGAGGTGAGCATGTAATATGGGTAAGTATTGCTAATTTGACTTCTTTAAATACGAATAATTATCCTGAATACCTGAATATAAATAAAAGAGAATCTATACCATGTATCTTATATAATGACCATCTTACAGCTTATTGATAATATTGGTAAGTTGATCTCATTTAAGCACGATTAATAATTCTTTGTCCAGTCAGCTGGGGCTGTAGAATACAACGGCTGCTTCTCTGCAGAGGGATAAGATCCCGCTTAACGAATGTCCTGAATATGACACTAAACAATCTGATGGTGAGATTCCAATAATGCTGGAGTTTAGGGGAATGCGGAGTAACTCTTCATTGCCATCGCTCCGAGGTCCACTCGGGCCCGGAGAGGTAGCATCTGATAGGGTCCCATCTATGGATCAAATAGAACTAAACTGCGTACTTATGCTCAACTGAATTGCTTGAAATAGAACTGTTTTGACATTTAAACTATTTACTTATACAAAACTGAACTTTTTAAAATGGAACTGTTTTTGAAATTGAAACTGTACTCACGCTAAACTGGGGTGTTTGAATTAGAACTGTTTGACTAAACTGAATAGCTTGAAATAGAAAGGTTTTTGTCGATTAAACTGTGTTTATGCTAAATTGAATTGTTTGAAATAAAACTTTTTTATTTGTATTAAACAACTGACAAGGGTTAAGAGGCCATAAATCCCAAACAAACAAACAAAAAAATGTAGGCTTTGATAAAGTGACTCTACGTCCTTCATTTTTTTTAACAATGGCCATCTATCAATCAATATGTTATTACTGGTTAATTACGGCTTGTATTGATTTCTTTCGGGGTAAGATTTTATTATGCAAAGTGCAACATAAATTTTGATTTATAAATAAATTCAAAACAATCAATTTCCTCTATATTTACAACTCTC
>CAUZXS010003996.1:7500-13736 GCA_963585895.1 Sepioteuthis lessoniana | reverse complement strand
CCACAGACGACTGCGCCAGGTGTTTGTTTATGAGTATGTTTAACTTTGAAGTACCCAACCACTCAACACACACCAAATAAGGAACCCTGGATATGGTATTCAACTCTAACCATAACTTAATGAAGGTTCTGTTGGTTGCAAAACATTTTTGTCAGTACGTGAGATAATATATCCAATGCATTTGGTTGTTCTGAAAACTGTCGAAATTTGGTAGAAAATTTTATTCCTAAATGAGTGAATTTAAGGTTTTTCGTCAGTCAAAATACGATCCCTGGACATCTATCCATCGATTAAAAAGATTATCTGTATCAGTACAATTAATCCCATGAGGTTTTGACTTGGAGTAATCTTTCAATGCTGTTTGAAATTCTCACTTTGAACGAAACGTTTTTGGCGTAAATGTGTGGAGATGCTTGAACAAATGCTTGTCGGTGATAGGGAGATCGGAAGAATATGTGTAAAATAATTAGGGTAATAATTAATTGTGTTAATAATTTAGGTAATTAATCATATTACTTATTATATTGATTTATTTGGCAAAGTTGTAGATTAGTTAGAGATATTTTAATGGAAGTGTACTTATTGTACTTACTGTATACGAGTACAGATTGATACGACCATCACCAAAAGATTTCGGGACAGGAAACGAAAACTAAACCAAGTTGAAAGCATGTCACGTGATACGTTTGATTGAAATAAGATATAATTAATGACACAATGATTTGGTGAGATGACGTCACACCCAGGACTTTGGCTGATGAAATGCTTAATTTTGAAATATATGAAAAACAGAAAGTTTGAAAATAGTCAGTTGAGTTGTGTTAAGTTGAGTTTAGATGTCAGTTGGTATTAGACAATGAGATGAATTGGTCGGAGTCGGATGTGTCTCTCTTGTGTCTGACAAGCGGGATTCATTTATATTCCCTTTTACGATGTCTTCTTCACCCTCGTGTTGCGTTGAGTGCTCAGGAAAATATTGCAGTTTAAAATAAAGACTTTTCAAATTCCGAGACAATTGAGTTGCCTGTTGTTTTTGAAGAAGAGTGTGGGATTACTATATTCACGATAGTCCCGTAACGTTACATAAAGGTGATGTGGCAAAATTTCCTATTCCAAGTGAGTGAGTTTATATTGTGTTATCCTGGCAACATGTGGTCGATGATTGTCAAGAAATAAAATTGGTCATCGTTGATTAAACGATACTAGCCGTATTTATCTTAACTGAACATGCCTTAACTGTTCTCTTGATTTTCAAGATTCCAATCCCTGTCATGGAACTCCAGAAACGAGCGCCGTACTGTCTGATCTCAGCTGAATTCTTCAACCTATGTGCAATTGATATTGGCTGCTGTTCGGGAGGGATAATGACCAAGCTTAAACTAATACATAAAAAGTAAACGCATCATGTCTTCTTTCATGTTTATGATTAAGAGCAAATAACCTTTATAATCATATTCTCAAAGAAGAGATAGAAAATTAAGGAAGAGGACACTTTAAATAATAGGAATTGGATTTGTTCATACAATTACGTCATTAAAAAGATATGTTAGAACAGAATTTAAACAGTTTATACAAAAATCGGATACAATTTTCCAAACCAACAAATAAAAATTAAACGCTGTAAATTAGATAAACAATTGACACTTTTGATAAGAATGTTCTACTTCTTCATAGCTTCATTATAAACAATATTTTTTCACACACAGATACAGAAACAGAGAGAGAAACACACACACACACACACACACACACATATATATATATATATATATATATATATCTTCATGATAAGCAACATTTTTCACGCGCAGACAAACACAAACACACGCACACATATATATATATAAATATAGCTTCATGATAGGCAATATTTTTCACACACACACACACACACACACACACACACACACACACACACACACACACACACATATATATATATATATACATATATGTATATTTAGGCAGCATTTCTTCGTTAATGCAAATTTCATTAAACATAATAGATATTTTATGCCTACATATTTTCTTCTGGATCCGTTCGAATTCCCGTATTAATTTTATCGTATTCGGGGGAATTGATTTATGTATTGTCCATAGTTGTATGTATCCCTAGTACATTCTGCCCGACTTTGGGCCATCATCAGGGGAGAATCTATTACAAAAGTGATGTAACTTTTGTTTTAGCAAATTACTGCTGTGTAAGACGTCTTTGCCGTTGAAAATTATGGCGTTTGCTTGATATTATTATAAATAATATTTATAATAACCCATCTCTCCCTCCTCTTAAAATCAACCCTAATATACTCCGAAAACTACTCCTAACATGCACTACTGAAGTTCCATTTTATGACCATCTTGAAAATATTTACGTTCAGATAGATGGCGTCTCTATGGGGTCTGTCCTGGGCCCCATTTTCGGTAATTTCTACATGTCTGATTTCGAAAATAGAATTTTTAATTGCATAAAAAACCCTCCAATATACCTAAGATATGTTGATGATATTCTTATTCTTACTGATAATATTAACGAAATCAACATACTACAAGATACCTTCCAAAACAATTCAGTTCTTAACTTTACTCATGAACTAAACAAAAACAATAAAATTTCCTTTTTAGATGTTCTCATTGATACTAACAACAATAATAACTTCACGACCTCCACTTACAAAAAAAACTTCTTGTAATAACTCCTGTACCTTCAACTTTAAAAGCGAATGCCCCTTCAGATATAAAAAAGCAATTATTCGTAATCTAATATCCCGTGCCAAACTAATCTCCTCCTCCAAAACAATATTTTATAAAGAAGTAGAAAACATAAAACAGGCTCTCAATAATGGGTTTCCTAACTATATTGTGGATGAACAAATTAAACGTATGATCAAAAATGTTAACTAACAAAATAAACAGTGTACTACTCCATCCAATCAACAAACATATATCAAACTTTTTTATTCTAACCAAATGCACTACAATTATAAATCCGATGAAAAAATAATGAAAACATTGATTCGCAAAAACATACTCCCCACTGATCCTAATAAAAAAATAAAACTTATTATATATTAGAAGTTTAAAACCTCGAATTTGGTCATTAGAAATAACTCCTCTCCCTCGATTGGGGTGTTGCAAAAAACCAACGTTATATATAGATTTAAATGTCCCCTAGGAGATTGTATCTCTGATAATAATAATATATATGTTGGTTTAACCTCAACTACCCTGTCGAGGAGACTTGCAATGCACCTTTCTGACACAAGTTCAATAGCTCAGCATTTAAAAAAAACATTCATGCCCAACAACACAACTACGAAAAATTCTCACCGACAACACAACAATACTCGAACATCAAAATAATAAACAAAAAACTTTAGATTCTCGAAGCACTATACATTAGAAACCTGCAACCAGCACTTAATAGAATTAATTTTCAAACCAGTGCTAATGTACTTAAATGTCTTTAGCTACTGGCACTATTTACAGAATTACATTTTAAAGCAAACGCCATAATTTTCAACGGCAAAGGCGTCCTTACACAGTAGTAATTTGCTAAAACAAAAGTTACATCAATTTTGTAATGGATTCTCCCCTGATGATGGCCCAAAGTCGGACAGAAAGAATTAGGGATACATACAACTATGGACAATACCTAAATCAATTCCCCCCGAATACGATAAAAGTAATACTGGAATTCGAACGGATCCAGAAGAAAATATGTAGGCATAAAATGTCTATTATGTTTAATGAAATTTGCATATATATATATATATATATATATATATAGTGTGTACTTAGGAACTGGATTTTCTGGTAAGCATATTTTATTAAAGATGAGAGACAAGGATTTGCTTTTGAGTTTTTTTATAAGCTTTTCTTAGTCACGACTGAGACGTTGCCAATGAGGATAAAGGTATTTGAATAACTGTCCTTTGCTAAGCTCAGCCTAGTTTAGTACAAGGTCATAATCATAGAACACCTAGTAAGAATCGAACTCAATAACAATGTTCTGATATCCAAGTTTGCTGTTTAACAATTTAACTGTGTGCAAACAAATGACTGATGCTGTACTGAACCTCTTCAGGCTTCTTTTTTTATCATAACTTTTACTCACCAGAAGTAACTCAGCTTAGGAGACATGACGTGTTTGAAAATATAACGAATTTCCTTTGAAGAGAAACGCTAGAGAAGAGGGATAATCTTAGTAAAAAAAGGGGAAGAACAAGAAGAAAATACTCCCAAATCAAACTACGGCAAATGACAGAGAGAGATAAAAATATTTACCTTCTTCAGTCTAGATACGTTGGAAATGAATTTGCAGCAGATTACCGGTATTGCGAATCTGCTATGAATTCGCCAAAGATTAACAGTGTTTTGCTTACCCACGTTGCGAAACTTGCTTTGGGCTTGCAATATATTACAGGTGTTTTATGAATTTGCTTTGGATGTGAAACAGGTTACAAGTGCTGCGAACTTACTTTGGATTTGCAATAGCTTACCCGCGTTGCGAAACTTGCTTTGGGCTTGCAATATATTAAAGGTGTTTTATGAATTTGCTTTGGATTTGTAACAGGTTACAAGTGTTGCTAACTTACATTGGATTTGCCACAGCTTACCTGCATTGCGAAATTTGCTTTGGGCTTGTAATACATTACAGGTGTTTTATGAATTTGCTTTGTATGTATAACAGGTTACAAGTGCTGCGAACGTACTTTGGATTTGCAACAGATTACCGGTGTTGCTAACTTGGTTTGCTAATCGTTGTACCAAGGTCAAATACTTATGGAATCAAAGTGTAGATCGGGGTAGATCTACTTACGCTATTGGCATGATCAAATGTAAAATAGGTTGAGAGAGAACAGAAACATTCCTCTCTGCAAAATGAACTTCTTTTAATACAAGGCGAAAAGTGATGTATGAATATTCAGTTAAGATGTGACCTTTTCATACAAATAAAATATCGCAATGATCGTGATACTAAACAGACTTTAGACCCCCGTTGTGACTTCACCGTGATAACAAGTTGAGAAACGTGAATCACTGTTAAACATACACCAAGGTTTATTTACTACTTGATAGCATGTAGCCGCCGGGAGAAAGAAACGGTGTACCGAAACATGAGACAATCGTTTCAGCTAGATTAAATAAAATCAACATATCATGGTAGAAAATGGACATGGTGACAGAAGTTCAAGTCCTGGACGGGTCTAGTCGCATTTTACATATAACTGATATTCTTGGGAAAGGTATGAATCAAATTCTCCGCTAGCTATGCGTAAATAGTAGAACAAACTGGGTTCTTTAACTTTGATTAGGCAACCAGTCTTCGAAAAGGAAAACTCGGAAATCAAGCTTGTTAAACTCCACTTCAAGAGTATACTTTTCAAAGTGTTAAACTTTCATCTGTCTGAAATAGACATAATTTGATTCGGTAAAATCAACTGAATGTCTTTATTCCTTGTTTATTCTATTTTTCAAGAAATCTTATTAGCTTTTTACTTGCATGGAATTCATCGACTTCCAGCTAAGTCTTGGCAGTTGTACTTCATTAAAGATATGTCAGTAAAAGAGAATTCTGGTACAACATGCCCCCCCCCCAAAAAAACGAATCGACTTTGCCTTATAGTAAAGTAAAGTTGGCGACCGTAGCCGAGGGCGACCAGAAGGCTCCCTTTTCAATCGCTACTATACCAAAGTGTATGGGTGGGCGCTACTCCTTTCCCTGGATTGCTCCACTTTACCCTTGATACGTAACTTATATTGCTGAGTGTTTAGCAAGGAGGTATCAAGTATCATTTCTAAAGTCTCTGGTATGACGCGACCTGGAATTGAACCTAGGTCTTCCGGACCATTGGCGAACACTCTACCCACTAGTCCTATTAGCTTTATAACATACGATAATCTCCGATAGATTCGTTATTTTTTCTAGATGTTCCTTAAAAGCCATTACTGTTCCTTATGTTCCTTAAAAGCCAATACTATTTTTAACAAGATTTTGATCCATGTCATTCACACACACACACACACACACACACACACACACACAAAGATTTCGTGAAAAATGTTTAGCTCTGTCAGCTGGGTCTGTGGCGTACACCGACTGCATCTTTTCACAAGGTCTAGACTCCCTTAACGAGAGTCCTGGAATGTTCTTACACTTTGCAGATCTGATCCGGTGTGGTACATTGTGGAGATGAGACTGACTTACTCTTCGAGCCTCGGGGAGCCGTGCTGAC
>CAUZXS010003995.1:0-12203 GCA_963585895.1 Sepioteuthis lessoniana | reverse complement strand
GGTTATCTCAAGGTGGGACCATCTTTTGATTGTGTGATACACACACATTTCATATAACACACATTGAGGCATAATGGTTATCATCGTAGGAAATGCATACGAGTTCAAAAACTAGAGACGAGACTGATTGCATTGCACATAGCACTAATACCCTTGGAATGGTATTAATCCATTCATTCTCCCTCAAGGTATTGGTAAATAGTAGGGTAGACTGAGTTCTTCAGCTTTTTTTGGGAGTCTACTAGTCTAGTAGAAGGAAAACTGAATTTAAACCCGTGTCATATCCTGCCCAAGCTGAGGGGTTGTTAAAATTATATATATATATATATATATATATATATATATATATATATATATATATACACACCAATACATATATACTGACATACAGTTACATAGATAGCTAAGTAAGTACATAGATAAGTAGATAGATAGCTAAGTAGATAGAAATGTACATAAATACATAGAGACATATATACACAAAGCTATGTTGTGAGACTGCCAATAAACCGTTAAATAATATCAGCAATAGAGCTATTCATTTCTTTAAAGGAAATATTTTTTAACTTTTGTGTAAAAATAAGCAGAGGTCATAATTGCTTCATTACTGTACGGACCGGTACGTCACAACTAATTTAGAAACCCTATTTCCAACAGAAATAATCGTAATGACCCAGTTTCAATATATTGTCATTTGGTCCGTTAAATTCCAGTTTTCGTCATTGACTTAACAGTCCCCTTTGAAGAAAATTACAACATGGTACATCAGTGTAAGTTGGAAAAACATGAGGATCTGCGAGAACTATGTGTTGCTAATGACTGGATAAACTATGTATTTCCTATCAAGGTCAAATGTCGAGGTTTCACTACCAACTCAACCTCCATTTTCTTGACTAATCTTGGACTTTCTCCATCAGACAAGAGGAAATATATAAAGATCCAATATAAGGCTCTAACTGCATCAGTGTGGATATGGCAATTCCATAGAGTGATGTCAATCCAACAAAGTCTGATGGTTAGTTGTCTACATTTCTGAGATGAAGCTCGATGATTTTTATCATTAAGGGTTTTCTGACTATTGTCTTCATTTTTGTTATTTCCACAACATTTCGACCAATATGTCCTCCAGCCTTCTTCAGGTGTTTGTCGAACTCCATCCCTTGCAGTTGTGGTAAAATATACAAAGGTAAGACAGGTCACCCACTAAAAGTATGGCTAGAAGAACATCAGAAGCCAGTAGTGAGGTGAGATTGAAATGTCAGGTATGGGGGGGGCATATATGGAAGGAAAAGAGAAACCATCTGCTCTTATAGGATGAAGTTGAAATAATTGATAGGGCTGAACATTGGAGGATTAGACGCCTTAAGGAATCAGCACATATGTTGGGCTACAATGACCTGCTGAGTAGACCAAGTATAGAGTTGAATACAATATGAAAAGAAAAAAATCTGAATATGAGCACAGGTAAAAAAAACTTTAAAAAAATTTTTTTAAAAAATCATACATAATAGTAATCCTAGTCAAATAAGAACATTAAGTTTATAAGTCCCCAAAATTCACTCTGAACTGTCCAGCAGGATGGTTATAGATGGTTCCCTAAGCTTCTCAGGAGACAATCATCTAGAAGTTGCAGGTTCAATCCTGACTGCAGGCGATTAACAATACAGGAACATTAACACTTGTACCCAGTTATGGCTATCAGAACCGTGGATTCAATACAGTTCCGTGAAGGTTCTCTGAGTTCGACAAACACCTGAAGAAGCCCAGAGGACATATCGGCCAAAACATTGTGGAAATAAAAATAAGGATGAAGACAATAGTCCAAAAACCCTTAATGATTATAAAAAAAAAAAAAATCTAAAAAAAAAAAAAAAAAGGTCTGATGCTATCATGAGGCACCCTGGGTTAGTGGTAATAATGCTTTGGCCCTGAACCCAGAGTCATGTTGGAAGCAATGCTGCTGTATAAACATCAGTTATTTTATGATTAAAGACCTCTGCGGAAGATTGGATGAGTCTGGGAAATCACATTGTGCAGACCATGTAGGTTCTGTTACAATTCATACTACTTTGTGTGCAATGCCACAATCTTATCACTATGTCACAAAATGATGACCCAAAAGGTGGAGAGAGAATGAGATAATCAAAATTCCGGTCATGAACTTGGACCGTCCACAGACATACCATGCTGTTGCAGATGCTGTTTTGCAAGCATCAAAGGAATGCGAATCCACCACACAAAAATGAGATGCCTAAGTTGACAACAACAAATCTCAATTAGAGATAAATAAATCGATGAAAGGGAACCAGAGTCAAGATAATTACCACAGTACTCAGGGTTACTGTTTGTCAACCCACTGCACCCAGTGTGAAAGAGTGCAATTTGCATTAATTGGCTGCAAACAAATGATGATAGATGGAAGGCCCTTGATGAAGAGTTGTCCATTCTCCAAAACCACTTGAAGGGATCTATTGAGTGAAATTACATTCTTTCACTAAAATTATACATGTGCCTTGATTATAAAAATGGATTTTTTTTATGATAGTTTTCATAATTACAAATAAAATTTTGTAAATTAATATTAGCATTGAATTATTATTTCCTGATAACACAAACCATTATTTAATATTTGTAATACATAATAGTTTCAACAGAAGTATGAATGCATATTTTATCTATAATTCTAATTATATAATTCATGTCGCTGTTTAATTTTTCCAGATTCAGGTTTTTTAATTTTCAGTAGTAATTAAAATAGGGTTAATGGGGGGGGGGGGTTATTTTTAAAGGAATGTATAAACATAGTATCAAACAATAGATATATCTCCACTGTAAAAAATTTTATTGATGAAAAAAATATATAGAAAAAATCTAGATTAAAAAAATTAATCATTTTTCAAAGTCTATCCTTGCTAGAAACAATATAAGAGCACTAAATATTTTTTATTTAACATTTGATGGTCATCATAGACCAGAAATAAATTTATGACACCAAAGCAAATTTTTTCTTTTTATCTTTATATAAAATTTTTTTGACTCTGTATGTTAAGTTTTAATGCATTCTTAATCCCAAATTAATTATATGTTAAGAGCTGTTGGCATTGAGCACTCAAGTTGGATACTTCTACCCCTTAGATTTTCTCCTTGGATTATATAAGTAACAGTAGTTGCTTAAGTGGTCACTCATCTAAGTATTGAACTAGCACATTGCTACTTAACTTCAGTCATCTAGTAGGCACTGATGCTCTCAGTGTGATTTGACAAATCTGGTATACCATGATATTATATTCAGAGTAATGTTAGCAGTATAAAAGAGACAAGACAATCCAGATTGGGAAGTGGGCATGAAATAATAAAAATGAGTAGAGATAACTTGGCTGCATAACAGCAATCCTATGAAGTTTGTTTCCATTTCACATATACTAGGTGTTCTCATTTTTAGATACCTATTAATTCTATAATTAAATATAAAAAATAAAAAATGCTTCTTGCAAATACACCTGCTCAAGCTGGAAAGCTGGGAGCAAGTACCAAGAAGCATTGGTGTGTATGAACTCAAAATATAGTTAAAAGGTATTTTAATCAAAATGGTGCCATCTCATTAAATGGCCTCAGAAATCAGTAGACCAGCTTAGTAGCAATACCTCATCTACTGGAAGTGATGTCAACATACACACAGGTAAAGCATGGGCTGTTATTGACAGGTTAATGAACACATGAAAATCTGATCTGATAAAATAGGAATTCTAAGCTGTAGCAGTGTCAGTACTACTGTATAATTGCACCACTTAGACTTTAATCATAAACCTAGAGAAAAAGCTATATGGCGACTACACAAGGATGCTGAACTAATTCTGAATGTAGAAGCAGCACCCTACAAAACAGCAACTGTACAGTCATTTACCTTCCATCACACAAGCCATCCAAGTAAGACAAGCAAGAAATGCTAGGTACTGCAGCAGAAGTAAGGAAAACTCATAAGCAATAGTCTCCTAAACATGGACACACCAGTGTTGGCTGGCCAGCAAAAACTGACATTTATCAGCTGTGCAGACATTGTGCATCATCTAGAGGACTTGCCAAAAGGGATAGATGGTGAGAGAGTCAGAGGAATCCATGTTGTTGGCCTGTCAAAGGTTGATAATTAACCACCTTCTACAGTTATTACTATTGGAGCAGTAAGTAAAGAGTGATTTGGCCAAGTGCTTCTGACAATCATGGCATGCCAGTAACAAGAATCTTTCTCCAGGTATTTGAGGGATGAGACACTCAGGGACATGGAGTCTAAGTGAAGACAAGCAGCCTTAGTTGAGATTTGAGCTGTTCGCCCATTCTATTATGCTATCCCACATGGACAAGTTTTCATATTAACATCTAAATTAAATTCCAAGTGTACAGTAGACTATTCTCACTTGACATGATAATTGATACAAGAGAAAAAGCTTCACTCATTAAAATCTTGAAGTGATCAGATGAAATATTGAAAAAACATTTGGTGTTAGAGCACTGAAACTCAATTCACACTATCTTTTAAATGCTTGGTAATCTCAAAAAAACTTGGTGGGGGAACAAAAAAAAAAAAAAAAAAAAACAACAATGGAAAACATCTCTAAGTGCATTTACTTTTGAGTTTAGCTAAAATTTTTTTCATTTATTTTTGTATAAATAGTTTCCTTTTGGTTCAACAACAATAAAAGCTAAAAGAAAAAACATACTGACACTGTAAAATAACTCAGAAAGTTTGGAAATTTAAGAAACAAAATTGAGGCATTCTATAACCTGACTGATAAATTGTTAATCAAATTTTATGTCAGAAGGAAACTGACTAACAGTGTTTTTTTTTTGGGGGGGGGGTATCAAGTTTCAAATCCATCATAAAATAGGAGGCCCCTATATTAAATTTTAAATGTAAATTCCTGTTTAATAATAAATTTTCAAGGAACTTTGTTTTATGAATGATTTCATGTAATCAAAACAGTGTAGCACCTGCTAATGAAAGAGATGCTTAATATAAACACAGCTTGCTATAAAATTATATATAAAGAGAGAGCACACAAATCCCCAAAAAAGAAATATTTTATAGATTAGGCTTACAATAACTTAAAATAAATATCTGTAAATAACCTGAACAAAAATAAATATCTACATTAGCCAATATGCAATAAATTAAAAATTTCATTATATATATATATATATATATATATATATACACATATATACACACACACACACACACACACACACACTAACTTCACCATTTTCCAAAGGCTAATAATAGGAAAACTCGGTACTTAATTTTTTTCAAAAACCAATGAAGAGTTCAAACTAATTCTATCACCAATAAGTTTTAAATTCTTTACTAGTTTTGGGAAAATATAAAAATATATAGCATACATAAATATTAAGTTCCTTAATATTTATAAGAAAAAAAAAATACACACTTATCTTTCTTCTGACTTTAAAAATTAAAGGGATATAATTTGGTTATATAAAAAAATTCTAGTCATCTGATTAAAATTACAAAGCTTAATAAGTAAATATAAAATAAAAAGATGTTCAATTTATTGTAGACTTGCAATTGAAAAGCACAAAATTTAAAGCACAATTCAGTAAATAATTCATATTTGTAGAACATTATAAAAAATGGATTCCTTTTTACATCCTTGAGAATTTTTTTTTCAAATCAGAACATTAATACAAATTTAAGGTTGATATGAGACATATATATATATATATATATATATATATATATATATATATATATATACACACACACACAGAGTAAAAAAAAAAAAAAGGTATCTTTGCCTTTTTTCCCCATTCTATACTATAAAACTTATTTGTCAGCAACAACTACTTGCAGAATAGTATCAACTTTCATAAAACACCTAAGATCCTGAGCATCACAATTTGGTCATCTTATTCTGATAGAAAGATTTGGAAAAAATATTTTTTTTGGCGCAGGGTATTTTAACCAATAAGTATTGACTATAGTCATTTTCACAGTACAGTTGAATCATTATCAATTAAATATTTTTGAAGAAATCGTTTTCTTCTAATGGTTACTTTTAAAATTTTAATGACGGCAAGAACAAATAAGAAAAACAGGTGTGCGATATATCTCATGGAACATTACGAAATACTGAAGAAACAAGTTTGAGAAATAAAATAATCAGCATAGAGTAAATTGGAAGTTCAAATTTGAAACTGATTCAGTTTACTAGTACAATGATCTAGTAGTACCATATACTTGCCTATTCCTCCAGAACTAGTCCAGGTTGAAAGGAAAGAAAAGGAAAAGAGAAAGAAAATAATGTTATAAGTGGCAATCTCAGAAATGCAAACATTTACTTTTAATAACAACCTAAGTCTAGCTTGAAACCATAATTCATTTTAATAAAACAAACTTGAAATTATATTCTTTCAATAAATACAATTTAAATTTTGTATTGTAAGGAGGAAAAAGTGACAGGTCAAAAAAAAAAAGTTCAATGTTGAACCAAAGACATCTTTTTGAAATAAATTCATACATAGCTATATAATTTAAGATTAAAAATGCCATTTCTATAATTATTAAAAATTAAAAATTGCAATAAAGAGGTGGCATAATTTTTGTTCATATTTATGCTTGCTGCTCCCATATATACTTTATAGTAAAAACTTCAGCTAATCTTATATTGCTCATGAGTTTGATCCTCACTGGGAATCCCCCAACCACTATGCTAAACTAAGCTTAGTAAATATCTACTTTAGTAAAGATATTTTTTTTATAACTGCTTTTCATCACCTAAGTAGGATGTTTACATACACAGAAATAATCTTGAGTATAAAAATAACTGGCAGGAACATCATTAGCTACCCAGAAAGCAAATATTTTACAATGACCTTTTTGAATTATCAAAGCACTTAATGTAAAAATTGCAAGTGGATAAAATTTCAGTAGTTTTCTGTTGCAAAACAAAATAAGGCTAATGAGATGACATTTACATAAACCTGCACCCAAAAATAATGATTTTGGGAAAGTAGAAAATACACAAGTGAGAATATCTTTTTGTAATGTTTGTTGGATTAGCAACTAATTCTGTTTACAGAGCTTTAAAAATTATACAATCTAAATATTTATATGCTACTATACAGATATTTTGTATTTAAAACAAATCTTCCATGTTAATAGGTTAAACAATATATAGATCACTGGTTAAAAAATATTTCAAGTCATAAATTTCAAAAATTTCTATGTGCAAGAGCTCAATGAAAATAAATTAAATGTATAAACAAAAAATTTTTTAAACATTAAAATTTTAATCAAATTTTGTGTGTATGCACATATGTAACTATACCACATCAATCATACATCATCGCAAGATTTTATTAGAGTAATTCACTTAAAAAGGTTCTAAGAGAATTTGCAACTGAATGATGACTTATTGGGAACTGTATTCATGATGAATGTTTGTTTTTTTTGTTTAAAAAAACAAAACAAAAAAAAACTGAAATTCTCAATATAGCGGAAAACTATAAAATGCTAATCAAGATCTTTCACACCTTTTTAATAGAGGCATCGTTACTATAGACAATTGTTACAATGGGGGAAAAAAAAAAAATACTGTCAAGAACCAGATTTAATAAAGAGGGAAAAATTCTAAGAAACATGTTTTAAAACATTTCTATCTTGTTATTGATAGATTATAAAAGTTTGCTAAAATATCTTGATTTTAACTTAAGTAAATATGGCCATCATATAGCCATAATTACAGTATTTTGATATCTTTAAAATGTAGTTCTAAAATACTATGCTACAAGTCAGAATTGAAAAACAGTACTTACAAATCAATAATTAATAAATAATATAAACAATTTCCTGATATAAATTGGATTTGTTGTTTTCCTATCCATTTTAAATATCTTACATTTCAAATGATGAAATAAACTGTATTTAACTGAGGAATTTGTAGTTAGTTTAGAAAGCCATTAAAAAGTTAAGTCAGGTTATTTAGTTTCACTGGCTATCAACTCTTGGTTATTTAAATGATAAATCCAGTTTATACAGATATAAGATTAAGTGAATAGTTTGTAGGTAATTTTTAAATGAGTTAGAGCTCATTTGTTTGCACAGCGTTGAATGGTTTCAAGATACAACCACTGAGTCAGAATGTCTTAGGAGTAATGGCAATAAGGGGTACATGATATTCATCAAAGCTCCAAGACAGGAACCTCACCATCAAATGTTTTAGTGTCATATCCGGGACATTCGTGGGGCGAGGGGTTTTACCCCTCTGCAGAGATGCAGTCAGTATATTCAACAGTCCCAGCCAATGGGGCATTAAAAGTTAGTAATATATTGACATTACCTGAAAATCTATCATATAGTCCAACATTTTATAAGACAAACTTAAAATAATATTTCTTTTAACCAGTTATCATTTACAATTTCCATTAGAATGGATTGATTAAAAAACATTTTAAAAATTGTTGAAATGACAGACCAATTAGAAGGTCAACTTTTGTTGTTTCTAAGGATTTTGAACAAGTTGTACTAATTAGAAATCCTAAAGCCAGGTAAAGATAACCATGATTAACAAATGACATTCTAATGTTTTGAGAATAGGTATTGATCAAATTCAGACAATATAGAGAATGGATATGGAAGATCAAGTGCAGCTAAGTTCCATTATATCTTAGACTAGTGCGAGTCAAAAGTTTTGCAATATTTTGGTAACATGAGACAGTTTGGCAGCTCTGAATGCTTTCACTAAGGTCATGAAGTTGATGAACCACACTATACTGTGAGGTGCCAAGCTTGCTTGATACTCTCTGTGTGCTACTCACCAGATTTGCCTCTATGGCTTGGAGCACTGCCCTGAAATCTAGTTTTAGGTCTACTTGACCTGGCCAAATCACCGAGGTTTTTGCAACTCAAGCAAAATTTCTTGAACAATCTGGTTATTGCACAGTGATCAACTGCAGCCTTCATCCACATTATGAACTCAAAGTTCCTGTTTCCACTGCGCTACAGCTCAGTTCAAACTTGAATTAAACAATACCACACATTGATCTGTGAAGTTTTCAAATCCCAAACATAGTGAAATAATGCATAACATGTCAGAATACCAACTACCATGATACTACGAACCACAATGGGTCGTTCCATGGCTTACTGTTTGGGTCATGTGATATATGCACCACAAACTAGCATATTGCCAAATATTTCGGTTTGGTTGAATTTTACGGCAAATCCTGTTTACTAATATGTATGTATAAACACCTTTTTTTAGATAATATTTTTAAAGAAACCTGAACTTTCTTTGCACACAGTTAAATGGCTTCAAGTATTGCTATATAACAGTCACAACTTAACATAAGTCTTGTTTGCACACATAGTTTGTCAGTTTTAAATAAGTAACAACTAATTTGTTTGTACACTAGTATTGCTATTGTTTCTATGCAGTAAAATGGTTTCAATTATTACTATCTAATACAACTAATTCTAATCAATATTAATCATTTGTTTGCTGATAGTGAAGTGGTTACAAGTATTGCTATTTAACCTTAATTATTCTATTCAGCACTTCATTTGCATACAATCAAATGATTCAGAGTATTGCTAAGTTATATCAATATTTCAGTTTAAGCACACAGTGAAAAAGTTTCAAGTACTGCTATTTAACATTATTCATTTTTTTTTTCCACACAGTTAAATGGTTCCAAGTATTACTATGTATCACTAATAATTCAACATCATTCATTTGTTAACACAAAGTTAAATGATTAAACAGTTCTATTTCCAACAATTTTGTTTAGCATAAGTCATTTGTTTGCACTCAGTTTAAATGTCAAACAGTTCTATTTGACCCATTGATAGGACCCTATCAGGGGCTACCACTCCAGGTCAGAGTGAACTTGGGTGCAATGGCAATGAAGGGATATTCCACATCCCCCAAACCTCCAATACTGGAACCTCAACATCAGATGGTTTCATGTCATATCTAGGACACTCATTGGAGAGGGGGGGAGGCACCTTACCACTTTACAGAGATGAAGTCTCCATATTCTACAGCTCCAGCCAACTGGGTTGGATGGTTTAGTGTCATATTCAGTACACTCCAGGGGGAGGGGTGTCTTACACCTTCTATTCTAGAGCCCCAGCCAACTGGGCTACAGAATATTTTGAAACTTTTGACTAAACTTAGTAATTCAGCAAACATTTGTCTGTATAGCTAAGGCATTGACACTTTCCTTCTAATTTCAACAAAATTTTTAGAAATTATTAATCATCTCTTCAGAGGTTTTATGCCATAATCAAAAATCTGGCTCAAACTGGTGTTTAGGATCAGTCTCACCCTTTCTCTATTTTACTGTCCCTCTTTTATCCAGTAATCACTCTCTTGGTAATTGTTACAAGAGGTAGATGACCCTTCTCTATATGCACTTAGACTATCTCTCAGAGGTTCTTATGTGATGAATATATGTGATATATCTTGAAAGCGACATGCTTGGTTTGGTTTCTTTGTTCAATGGCATATTAACCTTTGTGGGTTATTTAATGTCAAAGTCATTCTTGTAGAAAAACAGCAATAGTACTATTTCACCTATAGCTGGGGGATAACAGGGTTCATACCTTTCCCAAGAGTATTAGTCCAAAAGTGAAAGTAATAGTGTGACTAGAGTTCAAACTCACTATGACATTGCAGCCCCAGTATGTTAGCTATTACATCACAGGGACTTTCCTTATATCATGCATGTTAGGTATAAATAAAATTTAACACAAAATACTTTATGAACATCAGTAACCGTCTTAAAACCCATAAGTAATATGGATAAAATTATCTAGTTTATTAGTCATTATGTCTGATTACTTCAGAAGAACATTGCATTACAATATAGCACTATAGGTAGGCACTGGCAGGATAGTAAAATAGAGCCTTGAACAAGGGAAGGGATTAGTAAAAAGGAATTAGTTAAGACTAATTAGGAGAAATAAGTTAAATAAGTACCTGAAATTAATTTGCTAAGACAGAGCAAAGATACCAAATCTCAAAATCAAAAGCGAACTCATAAAAGATGTATTCTTATGGACCCCCCACACATGGCCGTGCGAAGGCAGGACGACCAGCACGAACATACATTCAGCAGCTATGTGAGGATACGGGATGTTGTCCTGAAGACCTGCCTAGGGCGATGAATGATAGTGAGGATCAAAGGCTAGAGAGAATTTTTTAATGAAAATCATGCATGAAATAAGTAAATTTTCATTTACATATTCAAATAAAGAATTTATCAGCAAAACAATACCCATAAACTAATGTTCTTTTGACAATGAATTTCAGATTTAATTTTTTGGTGTGAATATTCGGGAAAATAAGATTGCTCCATAAGGAAGGTTATAAATATCATTGAAGACTTCTTAAATCAGTAAAGAGGTAAACTATAAAATGCATTATGTTGTTATTCAAGGTTTCTTGTTTATAAAGAAAAGTCAAAGAATATTTTCAAATGTTATATGGTAACATGGACAACAGTATAACATACCATTTTCCTATTTCATAATATCTAAAGATAAATTGAGAGAGAGAAATCCTTAAGCGTATCATAAAAAAAAAAAAGAGCCTTAAAATGAATTATGGCAACAGCATTAAGTTCAACTGTCAGAATGAATCTTGGAATAAAAAATGAAATTTGATAATTTTATTCTATTTAAAAAATGATAAATACAAACCATTATTTTAGAAATATACCAAACATATATATATTAGAATATTCAGTCTATTGACTTCACTTAGTTATACCCACGTTTCAGCTGATATGTCCTTCAGTCTTCTTCAAGTGTTTCATGTCAAACTTTGGAGTCAACACAGAATCTCTAAATGACCCCTTTATTTGAATTACAGGGTTAGACTGTTCCAATTCTGTGAACCATCATTGTGTACCATTTTATTGTCTTTTTTTCCTTTATAGAGATATGATTTGGGGACCATTGATCAAAAAGGCTATATATATATATATATATATATATATATATATATATATATATTAGTTTTTGATTATATATCTCGCAATATGAGCTAAGGTACAAAAACATCTGATATGATAGTGGACAGGAGCATCTCATGAGTTGTAGAAATTAAGTCTATAACCCCCAAAAATTCAACTGAATTGTCCAGCAAGGACACATCGCGCGGTCGATAGGATGTTTGGTTGGAAAG